>JAVSBS010001083.1:0-26721 GCA_033124195.1 Coracias cyanogaster | reverse complement strand
TTTTTCACCCCCTATGTCCATCACATCTTTGGACTAGATATAAGGAAGAAATTTTTTACAGTGAGGGCAGTGAAACAATGGAACAGGTTGCTCAGAGAGGTGGTATACACCCCATCGCTGGAAACATTCAAGATTAGGTTGGACGAGGCTCTGAGCAACCTGAAATAGCTGAAGATCTCTCTGCTTATTGCAGGGGGGTTGGACTAAATGACCTTGAATGGTCTGTTCCAACACAAACCATTCTGATTCTGTGATTCGGAGGAATTTTAAGTAAGATTTTCAGACCAGACAATGACACTTATGATATGATTAATCTCACCTCACTTCAGCAGTACATAAAGTGCAGGGTTGAGATTCAGTTGCCTATCTAGGTAGAAGATACCTAGTGCCATATGGTATATTCTGTGTCACCCAAGACCTCTATACAGGGCTGGCAGGAGACCTGCACATTCTGCAATGGCAGCCAGCGTCACTCTTGTCATCTGTGTTAACACAACCTTATGTCACCCAAGAAGTCTACATCCAAACTGGGTCTGGGTACTCATAATGGTTAGAAGAGGTCTAATCATTGGCATTAAGTGTAGGGTGTCATTCACTCAAACCAATGCAGGTGTCTTCTTCAGGACATTAATTCCACCCTATGTTCAACCGACTGGTGCCTCTTACCCTACAGATTACAAAAGTGACTTGAGTGACTTCTCAGGACCCACACTGTAGATCCACGTATCGTAAAACGAGTCCCATGCCCAGGAGTTTTCATGATGTGGTAGCTGCAGGGTTGGCTGGACTGCAACTCTACCAGGATCATTTCTTTAGCCAGGAAAAATGTGTTGGCTCGATCCGTTGGACCTTTCAGGTCACAGAGTATCACCATCTCTACAGGCAATCAAGATGGATGTTTCTTGTAATGGTCTTCAAAGTACTTGACAAAGATCATTAAAAAGAGAGTGTCTTGTTCTAAAATTGTTGGTTGAACTGGTTTGCAGGTTACTGGGCCCAGTGTAGGACACTCTGAGGCCTTTGCTCCCTGAGTGTCAGTGGAGAGGGTCATCTTGGCCCTTTATCACTTGGTGGCTGTTACCTGACTGCTGCCAGCCTGAAAAAAATATGATGTGGGCCACAGGAGGTCAGGTTTCCTTCTGACAACCTTGTCTGTAAGCTTCAACAAAGCCTGCAGAGAAAGACAGCATGTGGTGCAAGAACAACTTTTGACTCATGTCGGTCAAGATGTGGCAGTGGTGCTTTCTGTGGTTTTCACCTTTTCACATCTTCTCATACACTTATTTTCTCATCTGTACCACGTAAAACACTACAGAATCTCCCAATGCTCAGAAACTTTCTTTCCATCACATTTACCTGGAGTTGCACTCCAACCACTAGCTCTTCACGGGAAGGTTTCCAGCCACTCACCTTTCCGTTGCCTAATGCTTCCTTGAAGCTAGTTGCACACATCTGTATAAACCAGACTGTAAGTCCCTGCCCAGAACAAGTTGACTATTATTACACAGCCTGCATCACTCATTTGCTTGGCTCATTCAAGACAAATCAAATAACTGGGTACTGCCTCGTGCTGCCTGCAACTTAAATTAGAAAGAATAGACCACAAGAACAACTGCAGCGGTAGGAGATGTGACTATAAATAGGGACAGGAAAATGTTTCTCTTAGAAACCTTTGTTCCACAGAGGGAAATGGTAAAAGTAGTCCAGGATATTTTTTGCTGCTGCTTTTTAATTTGCAGTTTCATCTCTGGAAGCATTTACAGACGTAACAATGTTTTTGCTGCAGTACGGTGATTGCTAAGATTAGCACAGTAACAGATCTTTTCAGAGTAAATTGCATATAATTAATAGGAAGCAGAAGGAAAAAGGAATAATTGTACTTTAATCTAAATGCAAGTTCAGTTCTCCCAGAAGGTGGAACCAGCACTAAGGCCTCTAAAGAGAGGCCCTTTCCATTCCTTTCAGCTGGGTAATGAACAACAACTTATGCCCACGTTGCAAGTTCTCATTTCCAATTTGAGATGAGTTTTACCAAAGTGCAGGGATGTTCAGAGCTGGAATTTGTTTCAGGTCCTTCCTAGCAATGCTGGAGATCATTGTTTTGGGCTTCTGGCTTGTCTCCCATCCAGTGTCAGAATAAGCTACAGAGAGGGATGCTACCCTGGATGTGTTCCAGCCTAGGCTGGACGGGGCTTTGAGCAACCTGGTCTAGTGGAAAGTGTCCCTGCCCATGGCAGGGGGGTTAGAACTAGATGATCTTTAAGTTCCCTTCCAACCCAAACCATTCTATGATTCTACGATTAAAACATTTCCTTTTGAAGGAGCCATATATAAAGCCTATGCAACACAACTTACATATTGACCTCTAAGGCAGGGCTTCGTTGGTAGTACACACACGGCTTCAGTTCACCATTTCTGAAGTGAGGCCTCAATGTCCTGCAGAAGGAAAGAACAGCTCCTCTCCAGGTGGATGGATACACAGAGATGAAGCACCAGGACAAAAGCTCCCACACTCCAGACAGGGTTTCTATTTGTTACAAACCCTGTGACACCTCACAGGAGGGGATCCCATGTCTCACTCCAACATGAGTAATTACAGCCTCCTCCCCAAACCCTTTTGGAGCTCATGGTCAGCAAGGGACCTGTGCTAAAGCCACATGGCACCTTGCATGATGAGTCTTCCACTGAAGCAACCATGTTTCCCAGTGGGCCATTGTGTGCAGCAATAAGGAGGGACAAGTCCACACACCTGCTTCACTCACAGTGCTTCTCAGCTCTTCCCTTCCCCACACAGATAGTCCTCCCTGAAGACGTTAGAGCATCACAATATTGCCAGATGCACAGCTCAATAAAAATCCTGAAATAAATCACTGCAGCCAGGGTTTCACTTAGCTGCTGTTCTTAATCATTAGCAATAGCTATTGCTAATTAATGTCATTACACATAATGACTATTAATCATAATCTGCTGATGCAAGACATATTGTCCCTCATAGATAGGAAAGAGATAAAAAGCAAGCAAGCAATAACCAAGCTTGAAAATTATGATGGGCAGCATCTGCAAATTCACATTGAAACTTTGTGCTAAACGTAATCCAACGCCCCTGCCTTGGTGGCTGCATCTCAACTGTCTTTAAGCAATGCCACTTGTCACAAAACCACACACCACCAAACTGGGAATACGGCTTTAAAATATTAGTATGTGGCGTCTTTTGATGATACAAGCTCTTAACTGTGTGGGAATGAGATTTCAATTAAAGCAATTGTCTCTGCCATAGCTCTACACCTCTACACTGCTCCTCCCTCCGCAGGAACACCTCCTTGGTGCTGTCTTTACATCAAAGTCTTTCAAAAACAGTTTAACTGTTCAGTTCAAGCTGTTAGGCTGTATGGACAAATCACCAACAAAACACCCATGACCTTTGTTAGCCAGAAGGTGCGATTAGCTCACCCTAAAGATCCTTTGGTCCATGACGTTCACAAAATGCAGCAAATTGTTTGACATCAGAAGTGCTGGGTCATTAGGATTTGTTTGTCAGTAGGATTTAAACTCTCATTAATCATTGGTTTTTCCTCATAAGGGAGGAAAGGAATAATTCCTCCATTTTGCATTTTAATCTCCAGTAGAAATTTAAAGGCAAGTGTCTGGAGGTGAAATGCAAGAGTGGAATCAATTCTGTAGCTCACAAAATTGATTTGCCCCAGACCTGAATTTGTAATATATCCCCTTAAGCAGGCGGTCGGGAGCTGCCAGCACTTCAGCACGACTGCTTTCCCCAGCACAGGAGAGAGCTCACACGCAACCCTCAGCTACCTGCCTTCGTACTGATGAACGTGGACATTGCCTGCTCAGAAATGAAATCTATTGGCAGAGGTTTAAGTAGAAAGTCCCTGCAATACCAATCTCACAAAAGCACAGTGCAAAGAACAGGACATTTCTGCTGGCTTTGTGTCCGCAGCCTGAGGGGTAACGGGGTGCCGAGAACAGGCATCCAGAGGAGGTGTCAGTCCTCTGAAACAAGATATATTTCTGGCGCACGTTCAGATGGTCACATCTCCATCTGCTACAGGAGAAAGGGCTGTTGGTCACAGTGGTGAGCTCATTAAAATGAGATCAGTAGAGATTTAATCTAATGCTGAGGATTATTTGGAGTGGAATGCTCAATTAAGTGCAGAGAAAAAAAAACGTAACACATAAATGAATTGCCAGCTGATTCCCCTGCTTTATTGGAATTTAGCCCAATATCAAGGAGGGCTGATAAGCTAAGGAAGAACTGTGAAAAACAGCTGACGCTTGGGGGTCGTGGTCAGCAAACACAAGTTAAGTGTGCCACATCATTACACACAAACGTTGCAGCAGGCTCTGCAGGTACGCTGTATTTGGCTAGGATTAGGTACCTCCCAGTCTCCTCTTCTGTTCACACCAGTGGCTCTAAGAATATTCGAAAGCTTCTAAGGTGAGGATTTGCATCAATAGGATTTACCATGGCTCTTGGAAAATTGAAAGAGTTAAGTGCAACGAGTGCTACAAATCGTAAATTCCGTTGCAGTTCTATAATCCTGGCCGTTTCTCCCTCCCTTCTCCTCCACCCCCAAAACCAAAACGGTTGCTGCCTCCCCAGCTCCTTCACCTCTCCAACCAGTGGCCACACACAGGGACAAAGACGATTCTGTTTTGAATGAAACATGTTATTCTCAAGGCATGAAAACGCAGTACCAGGCAGTAAGCCAAGAAGCGAGAAGAGAGAAATATATTCATTAATTAAAACAAGCACCGCTTGCTTTGAACTAATAAAATCACGTTTTAAAAAAAATGGAGCGATGAGTTCTCAGCCTCTTGAAGAGAACATGCTCGAGCCCAACCAGAGGCAGTGGCACAGCAAGCGCTGCATTGCTGCAGGTGAGGAGAAGCAGGACGAGATGCATTCCCCAAACCTGCTAATTGGCAGGCTCTGGGCCCCGTGCCGCTTACAGAGAGAAGAATTAATCTTAACATGAACAGCTATGTGGCCTGTTGGCACAGTATCACAGCATTTATTTTTTTTCCGCACAGCAAGTAGCATTTAATCTTTGCCCAGACATTTCAAGGCAGAGCTGTCTTATTTCTCCCATTATGGCAGGACACCTTCCCACACCATTCCCTAAAGCTAGAATTTTTGAGAGCCCAGCAGGATGAGGTCCAGGCAATCACGACCTCCCTCACGCATCTTCTTCTCTTCCTCTAAGAGCCTCACCATCCCTAAGGCTAACAATTGCCTCTCAGAAGTTCAGCAACTTGCCATTCTGAATATTTAGCCCAAGCTCCCACACTCTTCCCCCCTCTTTATGACCAGAGAGTTTAAAAACATCCCGAGGCTGCACATTATTAGTGGCGTATGAAGCAATGCTGCCTCTGAGGCTTTCCGCATTGCTCTGCATCCCGGCTGAGAAAGGCCAAGCACTGAGTAACCTTCTGCTGCTTCTTACCATCTACCCATGGCTCTGTTTCTTTGCTATTTATCACTGTTGTTATTTATCGCTATTATTATCGTCACCACTATTTATCTATGGTTCAGGGTACACAGCCGGAGTCTTCCTCCTGCTCCCTGCATGCTGTTCCATGCACTAAAGAGGGGCTGTGATTTATTCAGATGGGCTGTGGAGGGTGGGAAACCATGAGCCAAGGGAGTTCAAAGACCAAGCAGCACCTATGGCTACAGATTTCTCCAAACAACTGCCTTTGGTATGTTTGGTTGCAATTACCCACCAAGTGGGAACAGTGGTTTTGCAGGGCCCCCAGCAGTGATCCCTCTGCTGTCTGTTCTTCGGCTTCTGCAAAGTTTTTCCAGAGCTTTCGGCAAAGCTTTTTGAACTCAGAGGGACAAGAGCCGCGCTGGCACTGGGGCGTTGTGTTACCCCAGCTGGCCCCAAACTGGGGCAAATGCCTGTAGTATTTATGGCCTCTCCTGTGATTGCCCTCAGGAGCCTCCCAACAAACAACGAACTGTGTTATCCTGTGCTTGTAATGCAGAAGACCACTCTGATGGTCACTCCACATCCATTCCTCTGAGGCAAACTGTCAGAACAGCACAAAAAAAGAGCTTCTCTAGGATGAAGGAGAGAGGTTTGATGGAAGTGTTCTCCAAACTCTTCTCATGTGTTCATATGGAGGAAGAGCATCCTGCAGGACAAACTGTGGCCTGTAGAGTACAGCAACCTGGCTTGCCCAGCACTGCCGATGTCTCTGGGACCTGCTGAGCCTCAACGAGAGCCGTCAGGGACCATGCATCTACCCGAAAATCCTCCTGGATCCCCAATGGAGGCAAAACATCTCCTTGCCAATGCTTCTGGTGTCAGCACATTGTCAATATCTTGTGAAGTCTGGGCTAAAAGCTCCAAATAAGAGTGACATGGGAAATGCTAAAAATCTCCTACATCATGGAGTCTAAGCTCCTTGACCCCACAACAAACACACTCCAGATGCCAGCAGATGTGATCTTTTCTGTGGCATGAACAGAAATGCAGAGAGCTGGGCAGGAGCTACCACAGAGTGCAAAGCAGGAATGTTTGAGGGACTCACTATTTTAGTGATGGTGAGTACAAAACCCCTAAGTTGAACTTTGTTCAAATTCAGCAGTTAAATACAAAGCGAACAGCACTCACTGGAGAAAAGGGTAATGAGAAAATAAAATAGCCGTGTGATTTATATATAGCCTGGATCTGTATGCTTGGTGTTTTTACAGCCATAAATTCTACAAGACTTTCTATAATATTCTGGCAATGCTTTGTCTCGGGGTTATTTTGAGGCTATTAGAAGGGACAGAGCGTGCCCAACTTTGGTGAAATTTGAAGCGGGAGATGTAGAGTTGCTGGTGCAATTCCACCCCGACCACGCTGTCACCTTGCAGCGGCCAAAGGGAAACGGCACCAGCCCCAAGTCCGTCAGGTGCCAGGATCGATATTTTCGTAAAGAAATACTGTTGTGACTGAACACTCCCGTCGAGCAGCCGAGCTGAAGCTAATGCTTCTGCTCGCTGTGTCCTTGCTATAGCCAGCAGCAGGAGAAGCTTTAGAAGATGAATCTGAATGCCCAGGCCAGACCTTTTCAAGGAGAAGAGTAAGAAGCAGAATTCAATCCAGAATTGGTGCAGAATCTGGCATGTCTGTGCAGCCCCGAGCACCCTGCATTGTCCCTAGTCATGCAATTCTTTAAAAACAATCAACTTTTGGCCATTATTTGCTGGCACTCTATGAAAAGCAATGCCCCCTGCAATTCTTTCTTTCTGGACTTTTTATTGAAACCAGGCAGTCAAAAAAATGCAGTTCTATTGGAAACAGGACATGAGGACAGTTTTTGCCTGTGTGGCAATTTTCTCCTTGCGATCTGCTCCCAGCGACAGCCTATTCTTCTCCAGGACTTGAACAATAAAGGTCTCAAACAAAGGCGGGTCACACAGCTGGAGAAAGGATGCTTGAGGTCAAGGCTCCTTCCTTAACCTCTGGTAAGGTCAGGAAGATGGGTTGTGCTGGTCCTGCTTTCCTGGGTGAGTCTCCTGAGTGGGAGCTGCTTCACCAAGCCCAGGAGGTGAAGGAAATCCAAGGTCTCCTGCAAGATGGGGTTTACAGTGCCCTTAGACCTCTGAGGGTTGGCCCCTTGTGCTGCATACAGGCTGTCTCCAAGGTCCAAGCCAATCCTGGGCTGAGGGGTTCGCTCCATTGCTCTAATCTCACTCCTTTACTTAAAAGGGTAATTTTGTCAGCTGTGGTCATTTTTAAGCCTCAATTTCAGAGTTTTTGGCTGTGTGGTTTTTTTTTTTTAAAGACATTGTATAAACCAACTAAACACTTCGGAAAACACACATACAGAAATACACAAATACATATCTCGCAGGCAGCTCTCTAGCACTTAATAACACTTTTTTTCTTTTTTTTGGCCTTTGGACTCCATTCCCCTGTGCAACACAGAAAACCCATTTGTCTACCTCACTGGCTACTGAGTGGATAAATACATTAAATACTTAGAAGCACGTTGGCCTGTTTTGTTCCGAGTCAGGGCATCAACATATCTACACCACAGCTCGACTCAGGAAAACCAGTGAGCCATGTGAACCACAACCCCGTGGAGAGATCGAACTGACCTAATGCTCCGTTCATACAAAACACGTGGTTATTCACAGCACGGGATGGAAAAGAACTTATGACAGAGCCAGGTAAAATTGGCACAATCCAGTGTATTTGTGTAGTTACACTCCTGTTTTCCCTGGCAAGGCAAGACACAAATGGCAGGGACTGTCTTTGCTCTCTCTGTTTTTATTCCCTCCCTGCCACTCAGTGCCAAGATGTCTTTTTATGTTGGGAGTTTTTTGTCATCTGTCCCAGAGGTTTGGTGCTTTCCTGCTGCCTCCTCTAGCTGCTCTGCCTCCCTTTCACAGGCACAGACATTTTCATAAAATAGCAGTGAGCGAAAGCCCCAAACCGGCCACCACAACAGACACTTCTTCTTCTGCCGCAAAACTCGTACATGTGAACCTTGACACCTAAGGCTGATGCGCTCTGCCCACAGCTTCCTGTCCTGTGTGCTTTACCTACGCTTTCAGCAGCAATATGCATTTGCGAAGCCCAGAGAGAAGCTTTTCCTTGGATGTAATTTTGAATTAATATAAAGGGTTTTTTCTTTTTGTTCCAGCACAGGCCTTACTGTACGATTGACACGGTGGGACTACTCTGACTTGCAGATCTGATTTGCTCTGAGCGTTAGATTGTAGAATGATTTGGGTTGAAAGGGATCTTTAAAGATCATCTAGTTCCAACCTTCTGGGATGGGCGGGGACACCTTCCACTAAATCAGGTTGCTCAAAGCCCCATCCAACCTCGCCTGGAACACACTGAATGTGTAGGGAGAAACACGCTTTTCCTCAGGAAAGCCACCAGACCCAGCACCAGACCAGACACACTGAGCAAGAAGATGCACTTTTACACTGTTCTGTCTACACTTAAGGCACTAATAGCAGAAACAAGATAAAGTAGAAAAGGTGTGAATTTACAAACTTAACACTTTAAGGACTATTATTTCAGTCCCTGGAATCTTGTGCAGTGGGAGTTTGGCAAGAGCCGAAGGCATTTTTATTTGCAAAGAGCATTTCTCTTTGCCCTTACATTTACAGGAGACCTCCCACTTTCTTTTTCTTATCATGTCCTTTTCACACCCTTTTTGCACGTCCCCAGCCCTTGCAAGAAAAATTGCCCTCACTCTCACAGTACACAGTGTCTGGCTGTTGACACCCTAAAACAGCTTGTCCGTGGTGGAGCCCTGCCTGCGTGTTTGTCAAGGACATTTCCAGATCTAAGATCTGTTATTAGGAAACAGATTTTACCTGGACGGTTGTCATTTGGTAACACACACCTTCCCCAGTGGCAGCTTATCGATGAATTTGGCTTTTTGCTTTTGAGTTGCTGGGTTTGTTGAGATAAAATACGCAGTGTTTTCACTTCCCTGCACATAGTCTTTTATGACCAATTTGTCCCTTTAATACAGCAACATAAGGGGGTTTGTTTAGGAGCTGAGAGGTATTTGGCTACTTCAATTCCATCACTGTAAGATCGCAGGGTTCAGATCTGCATTGGAGCATATTCCTGTGGATTCATCAGGCTTACTCTGAAATCCGGATGTTGATGACCTTCAAAGGAGTTTTTGGGTAAAGGAAGGACCCTACATTAGGCATCACTTTCAAAGGAGTTTTTGGGTAAAGGAATCACTTTTGGCATGGGTGGCTATTTCTTTATTTGTAGATAAACCCTTGGATGCTTTCAGCTTGCACTCAAATTGAGTCATGTCAGATATCAGAATTTCAAAATGGTAGAAAAACTAGGGCTTTTTAAGACTTCAATATGAGAAGAATTTTTACGCCAGTCTCCTCGGATGCTTTTATGGTATTGAAATCTAGAAGAAAATCCCCTCGTGATGTTAGTAATAAAGACTCCTTCGTGCTGGTACACCAAGAAAACTCAGTGCCTTCATCATTAAAAAGATCATCTCTGGAGCATCATCCAGCAGTTCAGGCTGGGAGGGGTACGGAGATGCCCACACCTTTGCCTCTAGCAAAGAGGCAGGTTGGGCTCCTCGCCTGCAGCACTATTTGGTATAAATATCCATTTTATGCCAGCAGAAGCCACCTACAAGCGCAGGAGTGGCTCCATCCCAGCTCGGGACTTCCTCCTCTCCTCTTACTTGTACACAGCTGAAGACCAAACTGTACGCATCCCATTCCCAGTGAACTGCTACCACAAACCCATGTTTATTTTTCTTCCACTCTGTTTGCAAGCGGGTTGTTTTGGTTCTTTCCTCATTCCGAATATTTAACATATTTTTGCTATGATGACAGAAAGCAGTTAGCTATTCCCATTACGTCAAACAGCAAGTCAGCACCTGGTGTCTTTGGCTCGCGTCACTATGTGCTGGTAACTTGACTGCGTGAAGAGCGGAAGAGAAATACTGTGTCACTGAGCAAAAATGTCATCCTTGCCTGCAAGGATGGCTTCCCCAATGCCTCTCTTGGCTTGTGATGGCCCCAGAGCAGGTGGCAGCTGAGAGGGCAAGCACGGGGCTTCATGGCTTTTTACAACCAGCATGTGAAATGCAGTCACTTACGCTGGTTGGGGGCCGTCTGATACTGTTAAATTTTTTAATAACCTTCTCAGCTGGAGCCAGCTCCCCCTTTGATGTGGTGCTAGTTTCATTAGGACTCATTCAAGGTGAATACCTGATTAGCTATGGGGAGCTGAAGGGGGTTTTCCTTCCCTTTTTCTTTTGAATTCTGTAATACTACAGATAAAGTGCACCTGTGCCCTTCCCATGTGAGGAATACAAGCAGCGGTGTTAGACTGGAATAGGTGAATTTGGGTGAGTTTGGCAGTTCAAATGAACTAATTCAGGCAGCCACAGCCGAGCGTTTGGGGCGAGCTATTTCCATACGGCACTTCGTGGTCTTTTCAGTCTTTTCAGGCCCTTCTCGCTCTCAAATCCAGGACAGCTGCAAAATGGCTTGTGACAAATATTTCACTACCCGCCACTGCAGTGGCTCTTCTGCACAATGACCGTGAAGGATTTGTGAGCACATGAGGGCTTCCTGCGGGTCTGGTTTCTACATCTGTAGAAATAGAGCTACGAGGTGAATGAGTTTCAGCAAGATCAGGACTTTTCTTCCAGTTTTCTGCTCAAATAGACATATTGACCCACTTGGAAATGGTCCTTCTGAAATGCTAGATAGATCTGAAATGTCTTTTTATCCCTTCTTTCCCTGGGAAAACACTGTAATAAGAGACAGGTTATCCAGTAATATAGGTGAGATCAAGAAAAGGGCTGCAATTTGGGGGAAAAAAGACAAGAAAACTTTGGTTATCGTAGAACTCCTAAGAAATAAATTCCTCTGACCACTTGCAAAAACTTCACAGCTTTCTCTCTTTGATTTCCTTCATGATTTTTGAAACAGAAGACACAGTAATACGTACTCAGAAGGCCTCCCAGAGACACTACAAGCTGTCAACTGAATTTCAGGCCTGTTTAGACATCACTCCTGCTCCCTTTCCAGAGCCTGTCAATGTGTCAGTCTTGGATACGTTCAGTTATTGGTGCAAAGGGAAAGAAACTACTTTCACCTGCTTTGGAATAATAATATAATCATAACAGCAAGCACTGAAGAAGCTCTTCTCCCCAGAGATACCAATGTGCTCTGTAAAAAACTGTTTTACAGCCAGGGCAATGGAGACACAGGAAGGTAGTGACTTGCCTGTTGCCATTCAGGAGAGCTGAGACGAGGATACAGGTCCCCTGATGGGGATGTAATGGTATAGCTCAAGTTAGCTTCACATAAACCCTCCAGTCTTTTCCATAATATTTTGCCATTTCACAGTATTTCTCATTTTGAACTTTTTTTTCCCCATTCTCCTAGCCTTCTCCTCCTATCTTCCTCCCCTGCCAGTCATTCAGCAAGTAGCTTCTTCAACTCATGTCCCCACAGAGAACAAGACATTTACTCCTGCTTCATGCCATGTGCTGGGGTAGATCTAAACATGCTCTGCTTTGTCCTCAGGAGACTTTGGCAGAATTGGCCATTTTTTTCCTTCCTGCCACGATGTTTCTGTGCTCTCCAGGCAGAGCAGGAATGCAAGGACCACACAGCTGACAGGGCCAGTCAACATGTGGTCCCCATCTATCTAGAAAACAGCAATCAGGAAACAACAGGAACCAAAGCAATGCACTTTCTGCCCAACATCCTCATTACATCTTTTCTCTTTCCCTAGCAGCATGACAGGACTCCAGGACCCAAAGTTCCCATCTACTGCCTGGGTTGTGATAGATTGTGAAGCTCCATACAAAAGCAGAGAGCCTTTGAATAACATTCTCCAAGTTTGTCTTGCTTGAACCAGTCTCTCCCAGCACCCTACCAAATCTGCCGCCTGGAAAGACAATGCTGCGTCATGCCAGGAAGCTGCATGGAACACTGAATAGACTTTGTGTCATAAAATATCATCAGTGTCCTTACCAGCTTCTCACAGATTCAGAGGTTTTTTTAAAGGCAGGAAGAACCACTGGCTCACTTCCCGAGAGCCCACAGCACAGTCCCCTCCTCTAGCCCTGTTTTCAGCCCAGAGACCTACTCTTCAATTCACCACATGCAGAATGGTGCCGCATGTTAATCCAAAGCTATCAAGAGATGGAGAGTCCATCACTGTCCAGCTATTGTGTTCCCATGTTTAATTAAACTCCTGTTTATCATTTCAATTTGTCCAGCTTTAACCTCCAAGCACTGGCTGCTGTCGTGCCTTTCTGCCCAAGATTAAAGAGCCTTCAGTTACGAGTGCCTCCCGCACAAAGTACATCAGCACAGATGCCAAGTCATCCCTTGGTCTTCTTTTGGATAAACTAAACCAACGGAGCTCCTAAAACTGGCTATGAAGCATTTTTGGTGGGTCTGAGGCTGTCTCCAGCTTCTCCCTCCCACCAACACCAGCTCAGCTAAGTCTTCAACATTTGCAAACATGCAAACTGGATGCAGCATTTTGGCCACCAACGGCAAAAGCTGCCCCCTGCACTGCCCTCCGGCATGCCCTGTCACGTCTAACTTAGCATCTGTCCAATTTAAGGTAGATTTTATTTGTCCCAATCAGCTTATTAAGTGATTTATTTTATCCTGTGTGACATTCTCCCTTTTTAGCGGGAGGGGATTTTAATCAAAACTACCCTCTCACATCACTGTGAAATTGAGGTGGTTGGTCAGCTGGTAAAATCCTCTTATAGAAAGCCCAACTTTCATTCTTTCATATTCTGCTTCCGTTCTGGGAAATGATCCCTTTTGAACTACTCAATATATTCATTACCACGTCGGTCCACCCTCTGTCTCTATTGAAACGGAGTCCCAGCCATACGTTCCTAAGATACCGTCAGCTTCCAACGCACGGACTAAGCTGTCAGAATGAAATCTGAAATACTGTTATCTCGTGTTGGCTGTAATATCTCCTGGGCTAGAAAATGATCACACGTCATTTGAAAAACTTCAGAGAGATTTATTTCTGGTTATATGAGACTTCCAGCGTACATCTTTATGATTGAAATCTCCCATTACCTGGTATTTCTTTCCATTTATTACAGATAAAAGCTCCAGGAGCTACTCACTTCTTAATGCAAACCTGTGGTCTGTAATCCCCTTTGCAGGCGCATGCACACTCATCCCTCACTACACCCCCTAACTTCATTAGTTAGAGCTTTAATATCTCTGTATTTAACAGCTAAACAGGTCCTGGTCTCCTTCCCAGTCAGCCTTTGCTGTTGGGCACATGCAACTTCATACACAGGTTGTAGTCAGCACTTTTAATGCTCCAATCATATAAGGCAGCCTCCTCTCACTCCATTTTTGGTAATTATATCAAATTTATATTAGGAGGAAAGTGGTCATATAGCTCCGATAACGGAAATTAGACAATTTGCTTGGGCACATGATGTGCCGCGATGGGTAAAAGGAAACTGCCAGTCACACTCTGGCAGGTGCTTTTAGGCAAATAACTGCCCTGCCACAGCAGGCAGCATGATTGAGGAATGCTATTAACCCTCGTCAGTCAGTCACCTGGGGAATAAGAAGTAAAAGTCATAGAAGAAGTACGATTAAGGCAGGGAGCTGCAGGGGTTTCCATAGCGTCTGCAGAAGACGTTCAACGTCAACCCTACAGCACCCTGCTCAGAGGAAGGCCCTTTGCCTTTGTTTGGACCTTGGCAGGAAAGGATGTTTATAGGTTGTGTCTTCTAAAGTACACCATGACTGAGTCAGAGGGTGTGTTTACATTTGTTTCTACTATCAGCACAAAATCCAAAGGATAAATTACTCTAACGGAAAATAAGGTAGTATCACTTTTTACCGATGCGACGAATTTTAGTGCTGCAAAGATCATGGGTCTGTCTCTGTTGATGTACCCGGTGCAGCGTGTCTGCAGTGGTATTTGTTCATAAAGCTGAGCGCTGGCAGGTCCACAGGACTTAGAGACAGAAAGACACACATGATAGTACAGAACACCACCTTGCATATTCAAACAGGCCAGGAAGGAGGTGTAGCAGTAATTGCTCCAGAAGTAGGAGGCAACCTTTCCTGAAGTAATAAAAACTTCCTCAAATTCTCTGAAAACGTTCTTCATAATCAGAGCAAGAAGCAAATGGGGCCAATCCAAACCAGCACCGCACCACGGACTGGGATTCCTCTCCCTGGTGGGGAGCAGTTCCCCATCGGCAGAGCAAAACCTCTTAGAGACCTTCAGCCAGCCCATGAGGAGTTAAAATCTCACTGCAGTTCATAGAATCATAGCATAGTTTGGGTTGGAAGGGACCTTTGAAGGTTATCTGGGCCAGCCCCCTTGCAGGTAACAGGGACATTTTCAGCCAGAGCAGGTTGCTCAGAGCCCTGTCTCACCTGACCTGGATCCTGGGATGGGCCATCGGCCACCTCTCTGGACAACCTGTGCCAGTGTTTCGCCACCCTCGTTGTAAAAAATTCCTTCCTTAGACCAAGTGTAAATCTCCCCTCTTTTAATTTAAAATCAGCACCCCTTGTCCTGTCACAATAGGCCCTGCTAAAAAGTCTGTCCCCGTCTTTCTCATAGGCCCCCTTCATTGAAAGGCCGCAATAAGGTCTCTCTGGAGCCTTCTCTTCTCCAGGCTGAACAACCTCAATTCCCTCCGCCTTTCTTCAGAGGAAATAAATATTTAGCCCAGACCTAAAGAAAATAAATTCTTTCATATCAAGCCATAAAACTCAGCACAATCAGATGCTGACAGGGACACGGAACACTCTCCAACCATCACAACATGGTGTTATTCTACATCAGATGGTTCCAGGACATTTTGGACTGTAGAGACTGACTAACTCCCCAAAGTAAACTTCAATGCAGCAGGAAGAATATCTCCATTTTTCCCAACCAGCTGCTAAGATCCTTGGCCCAGCTCAAAAGAAATTGGTCTCACCTTAGCAAAGAGGTGCATGTGTGAAACCCAAATGAATGGGCAGGAGAAACATGTAAGAGGATTGGAGGTGAGATCTTTAAACAAGCTGTCCCAGTGTTTTCATTGGGAGGGGCTTGTGTTCTGTTCAGAAATATTTCCTTCCGCTCGGTCTGTTTTATTCTTTTTTTTTAATACATCACCGATATGGTGGAGTCCTGCCAAAACTGGACATTGAAATGCCAAAAGGAGGAGAGGCTCTGCCGGAGCCTTTTTGAGTAATTCGGAGCCAGGAAGCAGGGAAGCCACAGACACTTCTGTTCATGCACAAGTTCCAGCCCCAAACTGCTGGCTCCGGAAGCTGGATTTTAGCTAATCATCCAAATTAAACCCATAATGGCCCGTCACGGCTTGTAAGCAGGTGTGCTTTTACCAAGGACACGAATTGCCCTGGAAATAACACTGAGAGAGCTGCAGCCCAAAAGCCCAAGAGGGTCCAAATCCCTATGCAAGGCACTAACACTCAGTATTAATTTTGCACAGAAGGCCTTTTTTTGTTTGTTTTTAACACGAACGCTGTCCTTGGCATCCTATAAGACATGCCACATTCCTGTGGGGATAAATGGAGGTTTGTTGCAGCTTTGACTAGTCTCTTGTCAGACACACAACATCTAATTCACTACGGTATTTCTACTCGTCCCACTCTGGTTGCACATACATACTCCCACCAATACACTGCTACTTCTAGCTGGGAGGGTTCCTATCTTCTTTGGTTGCTTTATCTAAAGCAAAGGAAAAGGGACAGTCTTGGAGATCCGTGTGTGGCTCAGCCACAAGGTCAAGGCAACATATCTGGAGGGACCTTTCCATTTCTGCAGAACGATACAGTGGGCTTTGCCCACAGGTAGAACCCACTCTCTTTCCCTGGGTGCTCCCCTCATCCCAACCTGCAATGGCCGCATTCAACTCACCCAGAAGTGTCTACATCTGGATTCATTTTATGATTTGTTCTTTTAATCAGTGCAGATAAGCAGGTTCATGAAGGATGTGGTTCATCTCATCTTAAATTTGGCGTCTGAACCAGCTCAGGTGAACTGCCCTCAGGCAGATTCTTTGTCCTCATCAGTGAAAAGGGGAGGTCAGATGGGGCTGTTCTCTGCGTAGGGGCCTGCTTTTAGGTTAGGTCTGAGGAAAAATGTGGAGACCTTCTGCCCTCCAGTCATCCTTGCTGAGCTGGGAAAGAAAGAATCTCAGACACAGTGTATAAAACATTTCCCTTCCCACAGCCTTTTCCTCTCTTGTCATTGCAAAGATGACATTTATATTTGCATAGCGTTGAGCACAAGAGACCCCCACTCATTTAATCCTTGGGCTCTGCTGTAGTAAAAATAATAAACAGTTGAACGTGGTGGGGGGGGGTTGGGAATGATGCCAGCTAACATTTAAAGGACAGGCCCGGTTATTTCTTGATGAACAACAGCATTTACAGAAGGCCTTTCACCCTGAGGTGCTTCACAAATTACAAACATACCTCACCACATCACAGCACGGGCAAAACGGCCAACTTCAAAGTTTCAGCTGGGAAAATCCCACACACGACCCACTGCAGGGAGCGAGTCACCTGCCAGATTCCAAAAGGCAAAGCACAAGGGAGGGCTTGCAAAGCAGATCATAGGATCGTCTTTCTCCTCTCTGGAAATGATTCAGATAGTCTTTGAGTGTCTGCATTTAAACAACGGTTGCTCCCTCACTGCCAAAGTTGAAACCATGTACGTTTTATTGTGTTTCAACAGGTTTGCAAGGTCCATGTAATCGTTCACCTTTATTCCCTCTCCAAACAAGTGCTCCTCTCCATTTACATCACAAGTGCTTGTTCAAGCCACCCCTTCCTTGCAACCAGCAGTCCTGCAACACCACACCAGTGCAAGGACCCAAAGGAGAAACCAAAAAGATGCACATATGTATAAAAACGACAACTAAAGAGACTTTAAAAAGAGGTGATTCAGGAGTTTTAGCTGAGAGTGTGCCAGGAAAATTCAGCTGCTGGGATTTGCTTTTACATCTTCTGAAAAACTCAGCAAGTGAGAGCCTGAAACTGAGTGTGGAGATGAGGAGCATGCCCTGAAGGTGGGTCTGGAAGGACTTCCAGCCACCTGCCCTGAGTGTGCAGCCACCTTTCCTTCTAACAGCAAATGTGGGACCATGCCATATGCAAGCTGCATCGTGGGCATTTCCCAGCATCCCTGACCACCCAGGCGTTTGTTCCATCCATCTTCAGGAGCCTTGATAGGGATCGACAGATGGAACCTCACGCTCCAATGAAGTGACACTTTTACAGAGGAATCACAGGATACAAAGTCTGTAAAAAGCCAACTGTCCAGAGAGAAACTTCACCATCTAACTGGCATCCTTTAAGTTGCATTCACCAGTTTATACTGGGAGTTTCTGCTTTCTGCAGTGCTCCCTGCCTGTCCCAGTGATGGTCAAGAGGCTTTGGTGCTGGTGGAGGCTTCACAACCAGGATTTTTCTCCTGTGGTAGGTAGCGCAGTGCAGGTTCATTCATTCTCGGACAGCGTAGACTGAATCAGCAGATAGATGGGACAGTAGAAGGACACCATTACAGTCAGAAGTGAGCGGGGAATAACAAATTGAAGTGTTTGGATGTCATTGTCCAAAGGAAAATGCAGATGGTGCAAAAAGAAAAGCTTCTCAACAGTGTAATTTATAAGACTACAAAATAATCACACAAGCAAAATCTGGGAAACCCCAAATTAGAGCATCTAGAAACCATCTGAATACTTTCTTCCTCTCCTTAATTTCCCCAGCGCTCTGACTGCACAGTTAGTTCTGCAAGGCCGGGTTTGTTTTCACAGTGATTAACGATTCACGGCAGCAACAATTTTTCTCAATCCCTTCTGCAGATCAAGGGAGGAAAAAAAAATGCAGCTCAGACAGAATTTCTGCTGGATGCTTCCTGCTCTCGGCAGGGCCAAACTCTCCAAACAGCAAAGGCAGCTACAGGTGGTCGCAGTGAGAATATTGCCAGAAAAAGATTTGCTCCATCTCATAACTGACCCACCCACTCATCCATTCAGTGCTGATGTTCCTTTTCTTTTACTTAGATTCATGAACTCCACCCCAAATAGTTTGCTGGCGTGAGAAGAACTCCATTAAGCACCTCGTGTGACTGCCCCTGTTGAAATGAGATTTGCGTGTCATCAGGCATGCATTCCTGCAATCCAGAGCCTCCTCTAATTGCATTCTCGTGCATATTAGCATGAATTAAAGCCTGGTTGCAGAGATCTTGCCTTCCCAAGGTTCCGGAAATGGTTTTTGTTCTGGCTGTTGCTGCTGAATAATCCCAGTTTTGGCAATCTGAACCTGGAAGTGTTATTGGACTTCACAGCAAACGGGTCCATTTTAGGCAGCAGATAAAGTTTCCAGTGGAACAGAATTGCCCTTGGTGAGTTAACCTCCCTCTGCGCCAGTGTTTCCTGTTCCCTCATTGTCCTTTAAGCTTTATATTCACATTAAGTAGGAATTTATGTACACTAAAAACCATTGAAATTATAAATAATCTCATTGAAACAAATGTATAGAAATAAATAGGTACAGAATACTGAAAAGTTATCATTACAGTTTGTCTTTTCAAATGGACAGCATAGGAGACGTTATTTACATTCTTATGCCAAGAAATGAGACCTAGACATTATCTCATTAATATCCTGCTCATTCCCAAATCTAAATCCAGATTACAGTTGTTTAGATTGTGTGTCTATATGATTTGTGGGCTGTCTACCTGTTGGAGAAGTCAAGAGATCCAAGGCTACTGCAAATACATGAATTTTCATTCCCACAGAAGACTAGCATGTTCCCCAGGCCCTTTTCTGAGTTCAAAAGGTGTCTTTGACAAGGACAACTCTTTGAATTACCCTCTTTTCATTCAAGGAGATGAATAAATTTGTACTGACCACGCCACTTAAAGGTAGCTAAAGATACGTACCATGATCTAAACCTTATTCCATTCATCTCTAGCAGGGTAAATACATCAGGAGCATGTCATGTACGATGCTGCTATAGCTGGAAAAAAAGAAAGACAGTCTGATCAACCTCAATCTCTGATAAAAATCACACCAAACACTCTGGGAGAAGAGGATAAACACCCTGCCTTAAGTTTCATTCCGCCTGTGTTGCCCTCCAAGTGCTTGAGAAACCAGAGAGGTGCTGCGCTTTGTTGACAGCTGAACGGAAGGCTGAGGTTACCTCCAACACACCAGAATTTTTTTAACCACCATCAGCTCACAAATCCTTGATGGAATTACAAACAAGAGAGGCTCTGGTTACAAAAGGAAGGCATTAGCCCTGGGAAAACAGACTGTCCTCCAGGACATCGCTCAGTGGATCATGTAACCGGCTTCCAAAGACAGAGCCTGAAACACCAACATTGTCTGCAGCAGCTTTTCACCTTGCCAAGAGCAAGGCGGCGGGGGAGAGCGGAGGGCAAAGAGAACTTCCACAGCTCCATACTGGTGTGCCCACCTCGCTACTGAGCCCCGAATAAGGCAGGTTCATGCTGTTGTGGGTCTCCTCACACTACGCTGCTGTGCGGTGGGGCAGGTATCTCCCATTACCCGGTTTTTTAAAAGCAGCTCAGTGGAAGTTTGAATTAGATTACAAGTCTGGCTGATGAGGGAATTGGTGCTAGGCTTCTGTAAGAAAAGTGCCTTGTAACAGTGCAGCATGTCGAGGAAGTAACTAAAACAATACAAAACCACTGTAAAACACATTAAAAGGATTAAGAGTTGGCTAAATTCAGGTCTCAAATATAATTATAACCAGAGAAATTTTCTTTGAGTGGGTGTGTGTTTGGAGAGATCCCACAGGGACTGGTTCTTGGCTCTACACTACAGTATTTTCTCAACAACTTAGAAAAAAAAAAACACCTTTAAATCATTATCAACAAATTTCTCAGATGAAAAAGGCTGGGAAAATGGTAACAAGAAGGAATACAGGTCACTGATACAAATGAGTGACTGGTAAGCCCAAGGTAAGCAAGTAGAAGCTAATTAACTCACAAGATGGGAGAAAGAAGATACTTGCGTGGTGGGTGCTGCAGCAGCTCTACACTAGAAAGCCATGACCAAAAAAGGGTTGAAAGTTGTAGTGAGTAATCTGACTGTCCATGAACTGACCCAATCTGTGTATGTATAAGAAGGGGAAATCCAGGGAGAAGAGGATTATGTTGTCTGAGTGTTCCCCCTCTCCTGAAACTGCTGCCAACGCATTGTGCCCTGCTCTTGTGTCCACAAAGGCTGGAGACAATTCAAGAAGCAGACACAAGAATGCACACAAGTCTGAGAAAGATGACTTGCAGGCAGAGATTTAAGGAGCTTAGAGTATTTAGCTAGTCAAAAGAAAGCTAAGGGGTGGCTGGACACTGATCCAAGAACCTCCGGGGAGAAATCCAATAACAGAAGTTGTTTTCGGCCTAGCAAACAGAAATGTGCCGCGCTACCAGGTCCAACTTTCCCTTCAAGGTGCACGCCTTAGCCATGTCCTGCCACCTGCTACCAGAGGTGCAGAACACACCGACCCTTCTCTCAAAGAGAAATCCATATGCCTGGTCCAGCCAAGAGCTGTGGCATGCTTTGACAGGTCCTCCTATCTAGTCAAGCCAGGGACTGAGAGTCTGTTGCACACCAGATTTTGAGCGTGAATGTGGCCAAAGAATTTGGGTCCAGGATCCTCCAGCTCTGTTTTCAGTCTGTGGTTTTGTTTCTGTTCTGATCCTAGTGCCAAAGAAACGTTGCATTGTTTGAGAGATTTGAATCGGGTGGCATGGCCCGTCTCAGAACAAGCACTTTCCAAGCTCTCATCTAATCTCCCAAGAGAGAAGCTAAACCAAGGGAGAAAGGTGGCAGGCTCAAGCAAGAAAACTGCTGCGCCTTTTCCCTCCAAAGGAAGGAAAGATTATGCATTGACCGGTTTAAGGAAGAGAAAAATGGAAAGGCTGGAGAGCAGCAACACTTCGGAATGCTGCGCGCAAGAAAGATATTAAGAGTAACAGTTATTTACTTGGCAGATATCTCAGCAGCGTTTATTTCCATTGTCCTACCTGTCCCTTCTGGAGACCTCTTATCCCGTCACTTCAAAGGCCGGGAGCCAAACGTGAACAGTTAAACAAAGGTCAGAAAGGGGTGGCTGACATCAGACTGACTCCATCTGGCTGCAGATACTGCCTTGAGTGCATTCCCTCCCTTTTCATCTGTGTGGGTTTTCTCCTGCAGCTCTACTGGGAGATGACTGGAAGCACAAAGAGGGGAAAAATAACCGGTGAATACATAAAAGGAACAATTTGTTCTTGGATTTAGAGCTGTCTATGGACAATACGTAAGCCAGTGTTTTGAGCGAACTATTTGACTAATGATCCCTACAAGGAGTATGGAATAATTAAGGCCTGGAAGCAAATACAGGGATATGAGGAAGTTGGAAGTGGGTGTAACAGAGTGGGATCACAGCAGGATTTGAGAAAAGCCCACACGGTTGGAGGTAGCTTTTCACAGGGGAACAAGCTGTGATGAAACTACATGAGGAAGAACAAGCTGGATGCTTTAGCACACTTTTAAAGTGTCTTTAACACATTGTGAGGATGTGTTAAAAACAACACTCCTGTATTTTGCAAGCAACCACAATGCGAGCTGCATATTTTTAACTGCAGCAAATTATTGACTTGCACAAGCTGTACACAACGCGGCTGAAACTCAGGCCATTATACTTGAGAATAATTGTGTGAACTGCTTAAATACTCACACAGTGGTGACTAAACAAGTATTGTTCTCTATTAAGTTCTCAACAAAGTGTTGCTTCTTCTGGTGAACCTTGTGCTCACTGTAAAGACTACTTTCTTATGGCACTTCTAAAAGCTTATATGGAAGTGCAAGTGCAACATATAATTTGAGGCCCTTTTAGTTAATTGCCCACACAGCCGAGTTCTACAGAACTGCTAAATTCCAAAAAGGCAAAATCCAAGCTCTTTATTTTCTCTTCGGTGGGAGCTCAGCTTTCTACTACTCAGCGACTGCAGCTGAGCTGAATTCATCATCACTATGGTGAAACAAGAAGTGCATTCATTTAACAGCACGTTAAACTGTGCGTGCATTTTAGCCCCTTTGCAATGTGGTTGCTATGGCGTTTGTGGGTGGTGGTGAAGACGACAGGAGATTCTCAACATAAATGCCAAACCACGCTCTAATGTATGTCATACTGACCTGCTATTAATTCAGTGGCTGCTCTTTTATCATAAAAAAAAAAAAAAAAATCAGCTCAACTTTCACTTCAAGAATGAATGTGAAATTCAAACCAGCAGTGGCCCAAAGAGTGTAAATCACATGACAGAAACTTTAAAGGTTGGGGTTTTTGTGTTGCTGGGGCTTTCTGAAACCATAGAAGGATTATAAGGAAATGGGAATAAGCTGATAGTTGCACTAAATAGTTGGGCTGGGCACCTGCCCTGCAATTTCATCTTGCCGTAAAAGGTAACGACTCTCAGGCACACGTATTAACTGAAATAGGAGGTTTGAATTTCCTGCAAGTTTTTTCTAGGTGGATGTGAAACCTGTAGCAGAGCTGGGTCATTCTTTGGTCCCATGATCTTTACTTACAAAGAATTTGGAAGTTAGTTTTCCTTAACCTTGAGAAGAATCACATAACAAAAAATCTGTTTCATGGCTCTTTTCTTTGGGACTGTGCTTCTCATCTTTGTGGCAGGGTCCAGGGCTTCTTTTCCAGCTGCGAGGAAGCCGTTCTCCATCCATCAGTCCTGCACATGCCTTTGGGCAGGGCCAAACAACTGTTTTGTATAACTGCTGCTATTTCTTCAATTATCTGTGTCTTTAACAAAGATTACTGGCTACTCATATTAACTCTAACATGTCTCTAAGACAGTCTTGTGAAATAAAACATAATTATATGGGAAGCAGAGAGAGGGTAGGCATTTGTGTTTTCTACTCCAGATTAGCAACCCCATGAGCATCCTGTCTGGACCATACCAGTGGCTGGTGGCTTCATGTTCATAGGAAGGTGACACCCTTCTGGTGGCTTCATGTTCATCGGAAGGTGACACCCCTCCTGCAGGCACACATTTCTGAAACCGCTCTGGAAACAGGGTATCACCAGGCATTTAGAGGGTGCTGGCACTGGACTTTTCCCAGAAGAGCAGCCTGCCTTAAACCTGAGCTTCTCTGATGGCTCTGACGGACTGTCGTATGGTGAGAAAGGTGGTGATTGAGAGGTTGCTTGCTGCTTGTAAATGCAAGTAGAATACTGCTAGAAAAAAGGTCAGCACAGGTCATGAAACTGTAGGTGCCAAGGCTTGTCCTCTTGTCTTTCCCTGCATTGTTTTCTGCCCTGCAGATCCCGATCAAGGTCACAGGCAGAGATATGCCCATTTCTGTCAGCCCCAACCGCAGAGCGAGCCTGAGCGGTGAATCCTAAGACTGTTCATGGAGAGCGCGCAGGCTCTCTGCACAGAGCCAACCAGAGTTCCTCTTGTTCTGTAAAGCATCTCAGCTCGTCTGGCGTTTTTCGTTCAGGAGCATTAACCTACAGTCCGATGTAATGATGTACTATGTGGTCTTAAATTTTTCATTAGTTACATGCACTCAAGAGAAAATAGTCTCTTTTTTCCCTTGATATACACATATAACTCCGCTCAGCGTTAATGGGATTTACATGGGTTTATCAAGTGGTAATAAAAGCCTAAACGTCAGCTTCTGCTAACATTTACTATGTAATTTCCTGCTCTCTCAACACACGGGGAGTATAATGATGCATTATTAAGTGCAACATAACAAGGAGAAAAAACATTTAAGGTTAATGCTCAGCTTTACCCGTGCCCTTGGTGGAAATCCGTTACGTACGCAGCTCTTTTTGAAGTGTTGACAGATCCCACGGAATGAAGCAAATCAAAGAGAAAACTGATTTAAGAGTCACAGATAGGTCTTTTCTCCCCTGCAAAAGGGCACATCTGTACTCTGAAACATCTGGGTGAGCAGAAGTCTTGGTAGGAGTCTGCACGCTGGAGGTTCCAGCAGCAGCAGAACAGAAGGGTCCATATAGCAACTTGCTCTTGCTCTGAGGGGAATATATGAAGAAGATAAGACCAGCTGGGCTGATTTAATCTATTCTTATGTGCCTCCAGTCTCCCATCAGGCGGGCGTGAAACAACAAGTCCTTCAATGCTACCTTGGCACTCCTTGGGGCTGGAAACAAGGCTTTGTGGGACTCATCTCTCCCAGCTTCGGCTGTCTGCAGCGCAGGTACCTCCCACAGCTTTCTCATCCCTAAGTGCCTACGCCTTTCCCCCAAATACTAAGGAATAAAACTACCACACCTGAAGCTTGGTGGCAGCAATTCTACCAGAACTGTGCTCGAATAGTCCTCGCTTCTCCCCGATTTCTAGCTACAAAGCCATGGCCTGTTTCTTCCCCTGGAAGTGCCTTGGTCTTCAATGATGAGAAGGAACCACTACGAATGGGTGTGCAGGCGGCTTTTCTTGCCCCTGCTCCTTCCAGGCAGCTGTAGGGTAGAAAGGACTACATAATAAACTGAACTCTTGAGTCACCGCCATTTCCATAGTTGCTCAGAACAAACCATTTCAAAATTTCATCGTAATGCCAGTATATTTTAATGCTTTGAGGGCTGCATTTTGCATTAAGAACTTTCTTTATGTGAAGGCTTCTCATGCAACACACCATCTGGATACGCTTTACGTGCAGGTTCAGCGTAGAGTCTCAATACCGTTCCTCCAGCCACTCCTCACGTGCCACAGCAGAGGTGACTCGTAAAGAGGAAGCACACACCATTTTAGACACCACTCAGACAAATTCTAGCCACAATGCTTCACCAGCTCCCAGAGCAAATCAGATTAGCGTTAGCAATAACACCGTGCAGATCTCTTTGTTGGAAAAATCAAAAAGGAAAACCTCTGTAGGACTGCTCCAGGCTGAGCTTCTGTCAGGCAGATGCTGGAAGCTGATCTCCCCCAGCACCCTACAGCCAGGAGTGACGCGCATGGATTGTGCCACCGTCACACGGCTTGATGGAACAGCCATGCAGTTTGCTGCCTTTTATCTAGCGACTGACACCAAATAGGAGAGAGGGTGGGTTTTTCTAAACCTTCCTATTGGAAAACGTGCCTGTTCTAAGGAGAACGTCGTGCAGGCCGAGCCGCAGGCAGATCCAGCCAGAGGCATCCCACACACACCGACACGTACGCAGGGAGCCGTACACAATACGCAAACACCCCGAAATCCCAAATAAATAATCTTGAACATCAGTTGTGCTCCAGGGGAAACAAGAGATCTGCCCACACACAGAATTAAGACGTTAATTAGTGTTTAAATATTTCCTTGCAAGCTTTGGCAACTATTACTGCTTCCGTGAATATAAAACTAGGAAGAACTAGTGAGCCTACGGGAGAAGAATTACTCTGCTTTTCAGCATGCTAAGATAAATGATAAACAAAAGTCACACAGGTAAACTGTGCATGTTTTTTACTACAGCTTAATATAGCTTGATTTGGAACTGAGGGAAACACTTTTTTTAAAAAAAGCATGTTCATCTTGGTCTAGCAGTGACCTTTCAATATCTTCAGGTCCTTGCAGGGGACAGGAAACTACTTGTGGTCTTCTTGAAAGAAGGATGAAGAAAAAAGGCACTTCAAGGTCACATAAAAGCAAGGATCAGCCATGGGGAAAAACATTTTCACCCTCTAAAGTATTTCACCAGGCTTGATGTTCTATTCATTTTGATACCTTCCCCTCTATGACCTCAAGGTGGGATGGGTTTTGCTGGGTTTGCCAAGGAGACTCATCTGTCACCTATAGTTAGAGAAGAACAGAGTATCTCTGCGGTAGCTGACAGACAAAATACCGCTTACCCGTTCCTGGAGTCATTTTTATACTCACCCATCTGGGATGGAAGCTATGATTTTGTCTTGCTATGTCTTTTGAGTGCCACCAGCAGAGAGCTAGTACAGTGCTGGGGGAATCACAGATGTCTAAGGCACCTTGCTGAAGTTTTTACTCTCTCTTTACTGTTACTGTACAACTCCAATGGGAAGAGATGGATGGTGGAAAAAAGTATGGATTGATACTTTACTCTCCACACCTTAGATTTTGCAATGGAGAGGAGAGGAGAGGAGAGGAGAGGAGAGGAGAGGAGAGGAGAGGAGAGGAGAGGAGAGGAGAGGACAGGACAGG
>JAVSBS010001082.1:0-15996 GCA_033124195.1 Coracias cyanogaster | reverse complement strand
TTCCTTCCTTCCTTCCTTCCTTCCTTCCTTCCTTCCTTCCTTCCTTCCTTCCTTCCTTCCTTCCTTCCTTCCTTCCCTTCTCCCTTCCTCCCTTCCTTCCTTCTCTCCCTCCCTCCCTCCCTCCCTCCCCTCCCTTTATCCCTCGCTCTCTCCCTTCCTCCCTCATTCCCTTCATCCCTCCCTTCCTTCTTTCCCTTCTTCTCCTTACATCAAATACCAAGGCAAGATCACACAACAGCTTGGGTTTCATTTTTTGACTTACTCTTATTCTGCTTCATGTATTTGGAGCCAAAGAGAAAAAAAGTCTGTCTCAAGCAGGCAAAAAACTGCTTTGTTTTCTCCACCAACCATCTGAAGCATCCCAGGAAGAGTAGGAAGTGGGCAAGATGTATCTGCAACCCACTAGGCTGCACTATTCAGGTCTGCTCTGCTGCTTGGATTTTTCCCCCTCCCTGTCTATTAGATGCTGTGATTCTGCAGACAGCTGCTCTCTCAAGAAGACAGGTATGCAGCTGCCATTCCTATTCCAGGGAAACTTCTCTCTTGTTTTCATAACACAAAAGTGTCAACCACCACTTTCTACCCAGACATTATGTGAAGACGAACAAAGTTGGTATTAAAAAGTTGGTGTGAAAGAGAAAAGACAAGGATGGAGTTCCACAGACACTTCATCTCTGGACTGTGTTGCCAAGGCACATCCTCTTTCTCCCTGTCCCCTAACAAGAGAGAATCTTTTCACTTGAACCACTGATTTGGCTGCAGAAAACACACACTTCTAACCCTCATGGTAATGGCACAGGGAGACATGCAGAGAGAGTGGGACTGACTGTGAATGGCACTGGTACAGGCATGAAGCATCCAGGGAAACATCCACAAGAAGTTGTGACCTAAACCAGCTTTGTAAAGCTCCTGGAAAGCGGCTTGGCAGAAGGGCCTGGAGATCTTGATGGACACCAAGTTGACAGGAGCCAGCAAGGTGTTCTTGCTGCAAGGGTGGCAAAGTAGTACCCTGGGTTGCACTAGGCAAAACATTGCCAGCAGCTGGAGGGAGGTGACCCTTCCCTCTGCTCAACACTGTGCTCAGGTCTGGGGTTCCCAGTAAGAAACTGCCATGGACATACGGGGGAGAGCCATCAGTGCCTCTCCTCCATGCCACAAACACCCAGTGTGACTACTGAGATCAGAATGGAATGCTGTCCCTACCTTGTACTGGCCCAGCGATGGCCTAAATGCCTGTGTTGGCACAGATTGGCACTGGAGAGAGATAGGCCTTCACCAAGCAACATGGATTGGCACTAGAGAGAGTCAAGCTCTTGCCAAGCAGTAACAGCCAGGGACCAGCCCTTTGCAACCTCACTTGGGCTGACTGGGCAGTAGCTTGGAGGATTTTTTTTTTTATATTATTATATTTTTTTGCTTTTAAATACAGCTGAAACAGATGACTGTCAGTATATAGTAGAAGAAACATAGGCCAGAATACATCAAGTCCATGAAACCACAGCCATCCTGCACAGTTACTCTGTCATTATTATAGCATGTTTCCAATATTTATTCCTAGGCATTATTATAATAAGAAAATGTAAGAAAATAAACTGATGTGGTCACCAAACCCAATGAGCTATTGAATAGGTAATAGTAATCTTAAAAGAAACTCATAATATTTAAGTAGCATAAAATATACCAAATGAACTTTAGTAAGTTCATGGTCTTAGTTCATAATGAAATCTCATTTTTATTTATGTTCCAAAAAAACAGAAGACTTCTTAGTCTAACATCAGTACCCATAGAAGTTATGGAGAAGAACATCTTGTGTGCTACTGAAAGGCATCTAAAGGACAATGAAATCATCAGGCTTAGTCAACATGGGTTCACAAAGGGAAAGATCTGTTTAACTAATTTGATATCCTCTGTGATATGGCCACTTGCCTAGTGGATAACGGGAACGTAGTGAATATAGTTGTTCTGGATTTTAGTAAGTTTTCTGATACTGTCCCTGACAGCATCCTTCTTCTCTGTGACATGAGTGGGTTCACAGTGCACTGAGCGAAGAATTGACTGAACAGTAGGGGTAAAAGTGTTGTAGTGGACGGGGCTACATCTGGCTGGCAACCCTTCACCAGCAGTGTTTCTCAGTGCTCGGTGTTCTGTTCAACATTTTAATCAATTAATTTGGAGAGAAGGAGGCTGAGGGATAACCTCATTGCTCTCTACACCTTCTTGTGGAGGGAGGTGGAAAGGGTGGGGCTGATCTTTTTTTCTTGGTATTCAGTGACAGGACAGGTGGGAACAAATCAAACCCATGTCAGGGGAGGTTCAGACTAGATATTAGGAAACATTTCATTATAAGACAGTAATGGTCTGCTTTAAAATAGTGGATATTTTATAGAATATGGTTGAAGAAAGCAGCATAATGTACCTTGGAAAGGGTGAATATTAGGAAGAAGTGAAAGGAAGGAGGAGCAATGAGGTAAAAATAGATATTTTAAGTGATTAGGCATGTTTCATGCATTCATCCTTATGAAAAGTAATCATCTTCACCAGTCATTACAAATTGCTAGGTCCCAAGTGGCTGCATGAGCAAATGGCTGATTAAAAAGTTGAAGTAAGAATGAAGGGAATTAAGATAAAAAATCATATGTTTAAAGGAAAGATAAGGTTACAGTAAGATTTCTGTGTCTGAGAAGGTGGTTGAAGGAAATTAATTCATGTATGCTGAGAAACAGATTTTGAAAAGGCTTGGGAACTACAACTAAATTTGCAGATAAAATCACTTTTTCTTCAAAAGTTTCTCAGTCATAAGCTTGAAAAGGTAAAATCACTGACATGCTACAGAGAAATGGCTTTCCTCCAAAAACATTTTTGTTTGCTTTTAAGTTTCAATGACATTGTGAACATTCCTAGAATAAAGCATATGGATTCATGTGGGTAGCTTTAGAGGCTTGTATTGAAATTCTGAGGACATATTTATTGATTTATATAAAATGAAGTATCTTGCAAAAATTGTCTTTATCTAAGAATATATAGTGGTCATTACAGCTTATAAAGAGACTGTTCTCCCTCACTTCAGAAGTTTACTTTCTGTTCTTTCTAGCTCATCACAACTGTAAAGATATTCAAGCAAAATGTATTGTTCATACCTTTTTTACGTAATCACACCTGTTAAATTTTGTCTAATTTTTACTTGAGAACAAAGGAGTCAAGCAGCAGGAATTGTACCTCAGGTTAATTCAAGTCAACAGTGTCTATTTATGAAGGAGTAAAGAAAAACCAGCTGTAAGACAGGTGGCAGATGATCTATCCAGACAGGCTATTCATGGATATATATGTATGCTCAGTGTTGGAGGTTAGAGAGAAGGAATGGAAAGTGTGATAGATCCTCAGCCAAAGCATGCACAACCACTATATAGACACTGCAAGGAAACTCATGTGCCCATATCCTGCCTTTTTGTACTGGCTGATGATTCTAATCTCTCTGAGTTGATCAGCTGCAGAAATAAAGGCCTAGTCCCAAAACAAGTCTATGCAATTTAATTCCACGATCACTGAGGCTGGCCTTGCCTACTCCACGGCTGAGTGTGTTCCTTCAGCCTTAAGAGTCACCATGTGTTGCAGACAACATTTGCTTTCAGAGCTAACTCACTCCATGAGACAAACTGAGGGTAAAAGTGAATCAAAATTTTAGGCCCCAATCCTAATAATCCAGATCACTAGAAGACTTTTAATAACTTTAAAGCTGTAAAGTCAAACACAGAACAAGATTTTTCTAGGATGAAACTACAGTAAAATATCAGATCAGACACTACAATTGAAAATTAGAAAAGAAACTGTGGAAATACTAGTAATCTGAAGTATATCACAACTAGTTAGTTATGATACCTGCAGCAGTCTGATCTGTGACTGATGCAATTTTACTGACGAGAAAGTGAAAAACAGTTAGTTTATGTTCAGGGAGTTTTCTCTCTTCTATTTTAAAGACTTTCATGTCTGTAACATTAAACCTAGAAAAAGTATTTTTGTGTTAGAGTTATTTTAACTATTAACCTTGTTATTAACACAATTGACATGCAATAGCATGTGTTTTCAAGTGACTGCTTAAATATATAAGCTTCAGTTTTCATCTGTTTCCTCAAACTAATTATATTTAGTTATTTCATGCTACAGAGAAAATATGTGGAGATCAGAAAGTGCAAGTGTTAGGGCACAAACCAATGTAATTTTTAACAGTTGTAGTAAAGATGTTTGTAAACCACCTGGGAAAGTAAAAGTTACAGCAAACTGTTCCTCATAAACAGCTGTGACACTCTTATAATAAACCCTGTTTTCAGTATCTTAACAAGATAGTGAAACCCCATGATAGTGAAAGTCGACTAGGGTGAGCGGATTAGCAACACCAGAGGGAATTTGTATCAGAGTCAAGGACAGAGCTCACAGATTTACTGTTCTGTGCTGAGGCTGTTATGGTATGTCTTTAAATTATGTTCTATGGTATCTCTTTAGACCCTGAGCAGTTTTCAAGTGAAATTTAAGAATAATTCTACATAATAATTTTACACAAATTTTACTGTTTTGTATTCTAAAGGTATGCCAAATTTGTTATCAGAGAAGTGATTAGTAACCAAGCTACCTCAAGTACTGACAGCAATGAAGCTGTCCTGATTCAAGCTAGCGTGTATATATGAGGTCCTGAGGTATGCATGTTTTTTCAGGAATTCAGCTAGTGAGATAAAGGCAACTTTAGTACGTCTGCAGATGCCACAGCTACCTCCTGTGAGTGTGGTACATATCTAGTCTTTTATATTTGTAAGGAAATTAATGAGGGCACTCAGTTATATTTTGTTAGGGAACAGTTTATTTAAAGAAAAAAAGGTGGGAAGAACCAAGCTCTCCTGCTCTTGATGTAAGCTGCTCCTCACAAAACTTGATTTAGATCTTCTTACTTGGATTCCATATTTTCTGAGATAAAATATTTTGATGTCTTGATGGTTAAATCCAGATTAAGTAGGTTACAAATTTTTGAGTTTATAAAAACCTATGCAACGCTAGTCATGCAATCACAATAGTTTGCTGAACACATTTGTTGCAGTGAAAAATGTCCGTGTTAACAAATACCTGGATTAAAAATGATGTCCTGACATGTAAACAAGTGTTTATTTTACTAGGAATTTAAATTAAGAAAGACGCTTTCTTTAGACATCAAATCCACTCCTGAAAAATAAAAAGTGAAATCCATGAAAACATCTTGATTATGCATATCTGCCTTTAGGGATCAACAGATTTCCCGTGCTGGAATAATTTACAACAAATCTTCTAGGCAGTAAAAGTGGTGCACGGAAATGAGCTCAAAAACTCGCAGAGAGTTTATGAGGAGGTATGTTTATTCGTCGGCGGGTGCACGGGGGCTAGTGCCTCCAAAAACGTGCACACCAGCATGGCTCTGCATCTTGCTTATAATGAATAAAATGTTACATATTCAGTAATTTCTATTATGCCTATACATACGTGTAACCTATCCCACTTCGTATCAGGTCTCCTCCTTCTTGCACTTGTGCAGTACACCGTGGTGGTGGTCTTCTGGTGGTCGACCCGCCATTTTGTGTTGAAGTAAACACTGTTCCTCAGAGATTAGGTGGTCTTTCACTAAGTCCTGCACAGTCTCCTTAGAGTCTTGGTCCTCTTCCAGGTTGCATAGTTGGCTCAAACTAGTTCTTCCCATATTATGTTCTTGATAAGGCAGGTGTTCCGTCTCCCTCAATCTTTTGTGGTTACCTTACACAAAAGGCCCTATAGTTGTGTCTACTTTAAAATAGATGAGTGATGCTTTAGTTCTGTCTGCTCTAAGATAACTGAGCAATGCTTCGCTAAGGTAGCTTCTAAGCTTCAAGGCTACATTCCTCCCTTCAGGAGGATGGAGACTGGGTGGGGGGCACTGGGGCCTGGTGAGGTCTCTGTAGCGGGGTGGTGAGCAGCTGCAGCTGCAGCTTCTCCACTCCACATCTCCTCCCCACACAGTGCCAAGGAGGCCAGATCTGTGAGGAGGGGACTGGGGGGGGTGGTAATAGGTTACATTCCTCTCTTCAAAAGTGCCTAAAATGGTATAAAAGTTGCATTAACATTTGAAAAGAGGTCACCTCAAACTCATATTGCTGCATGCAAACCAAGAAATACAGTGCAAAGTAAGATAAAGTGACACAGTCAGTAATGGGCTATTTCTAAGGGACAGGTTGTCTGAAAAGATTCATAATGGAATATTGACTTTCTCAAATCTAGGCTGCTAATTTTCCTCCACCAATTTAGTGCAATTATTTTTATTTCTAGAGTCTGGGAATGTAGGTATTTCATTGCATATTACCTGTATCTACCCACTGGAATATCTATCCACATGATTAAATACAGAAAAGTGAATGACTGTTACTAATATGCATAGGTATAACATAAATAATAGTTACGATTTTATTTCTAAATCACCAAGGGAAGTCGCTGCTTAACAAAATTGAAACAGCCTGTCATAAGTGAACTTAAATAGTAAACAAAAAACTTAAATAGCAAAACAGAATTAAAAATTAACCTGCTTCTAGAGGCAATCACTTGTAAAAGTCCATGTAATAGACTACTTTTTAAAATATAAAAATATCATACAAATCAACATAAAGTAAAACATGAAATGAAATGTTGAAATACTCTCACATTAAAACACTGAGGTTGTAATAGAAAATAATATGTACATTAAAATTCAAGTATATGCTCAAAATATGCATTTCTACAAAAAAAGGAAAACTTTATTTTGGAAAAACATATCAAGACAAAGCATTGTCTACATCAGTATTCTGCTCTGAGAGAAGAGAAAAAGGCTGAGGTCTTGAACAGCTAATTATCTTCTATCCAACAATGAAAAAATTCATTGATGGAAAATCTCTCCATGTCTCTGGAATATGCTGTCTTTCTTTTTCCATTAGTCCAAAACAAACCTACCAGACCCAACCAAGGCATTACTCAAGTGGTGCAAGGGAGATTTCCCTTTCTCCCGGTGGAACTTTTTTTCAACTGTGCCATTTTAATATTGCTAAATGCTTCTAGTAAATAGTATAATGACTACTGAACCTCAGGAAATTCCTATAAATTCAGACAATGGTTTATGCTTTAGCATTTCTTTTATTTCCTTTTTTTTTTTAAGTACTGTATGTTTCCTCTGAACTAGAATGCATAGAGCAAGTCAGTTTAAAAATAATAATCTTAATTAAACATTATATAACTGTTCTGTTGCATGGGGTTTTTTTGTTTGTTTAGGTAATGATAATAATGATAATAACCTCTTAGAATTAAAAATTCCAGTTGTACTATATTTATCAAACTTTAAGTGCTAAAACATTTTTTATTCCTCTCTCTTTGGAGTAAAGACAGATGCTGGTGGAAAATGAATTCCTATTAAAAAAAGATATCCGTGTAGTAGAGGAAGAATATAAAATATTTCATATTTTATTGTATCCTGTATTTTCCATTGCTTGACGTTATTCCTTTGCTTAGAATTTCACATTTCTGCTAGGTATCACAACACAGAGGTGATATAACCTGCACACAATGAGATATGAAAATGGATTAAGTAAGAGATTTAGTAATAGAAGCACATTCTTTGGAATATTTTTGCCACAAGATAGTAGATTAAATTGTTCTAACTACAATAAAAGCTAGAGTGAAAGTAAAGAGAATAGATGAATAACAGTCCTCCATATCATTTTACAAGCTTCCTGGGAAAGAATGAAAGTAATTTGACAAGCAATATCACTTTTGCAACTCAAGCAAAATGAAGAGAAAATAATACTTTATGTTTGGCTTTACAAACAGTGACTAACAAGGACATGAATATAAACCAATGTTCTTATAAATACTAAAATTATTGCATTACTTTTTTGCTAACTCAAATGAAAGAAATTACCCACAATGGAAGATACCCAACTTTAAACATTAGCACAAAGCTTCACCAAACGCAAAACAAAATGACTGCAAATTGCAAATATCAAGACAGATTTACAGAGACTTGATCAAGTTTATACATAGGGCACACCAACTGCAAGTAAGAGTAGGTAGAATAAGTTTTGCAGATAAATTAAGTAGGCCAATGAAGAGACAGTATTGTTTCTAGGCTGTAGAACTGAAAAATAAAAACATGGAGCACATATGAGAGAGAATTTTTCTGTAATGAACAATAGTATGATTCAAGTCAAGGAATAGAGGTAATACTACAGGTAAGGTCTTCTTTTGACCACTTCACTAAGCAGAAGCCCACTGATCACAGTCTTGCTGATTTATGACTAATTGACAGGCTGGGATTCTCGCATGCCAGATAACAGGAAAATTGAGTGAAAAATCTAATGGAGAGCTGACCTTGGAAGCAACTTTGCAAGCAAGAAGCATGAGAGGACCATTACCTAATCATTATTGCACAAGTACGGTTCACAGACAAGGACTGCAGAGGTGACCCAGTGATAGCATTAAGAAGGACAAAGCAAATGAGCTTCCTAAGGAAATAAATGGCAGGCTAGCCCTGATTAGGAGACCTATACATTCCTTGTCACATGCAACACAGGAGCTCATTGCTAGAGGGAGAAGCTACTACTAGATATCTTCTACTGGACAAGCATCCAGGAGTCAAAGTAGCCTAGATGCTATGGTTTTTACCAGAAATTACACAGCTTTAAGTGTACATTTTGGTATCTGACATGCATCAGGAAGTCCCACTAGTTGTGTTCCTGAAGATAGAAAATCTGTTCCAGAGTCTTCAATTAATGCTATATATTTTTCAAGGGCTGAGAATCTGATTTAGCCTATATCTCTACTCACAACATACAAGCACAGGCTGCTTTCAAGACACCCAAATGCTTACTATCTCTGTCACATCCTGAAATTTCCGCTTCTTTCAGAAGTTAAGACGAAATCTCCTTGGAAACCATCCAATCCCAGTGAAAGAAATGGATATACAAGTGCTAGGAGGGAAGTAGAATTTTTTTTCAACAAACTCATAAGGCCTAGTAGCAGCACAAGTAAAGAGAGCAATTAATTCTCCCTCTCTTCCTCATGCCAGTAAGGCATCATATATGTCCAAGAATTACCTTTAATTTTAAAGGTGTTAGTTCAGTTCAGTTGCTCTGCTATCAGTATCTGAAACTTTAATCATTTAATTTGCTGTAAAAATTGTGGTAAGATAAACACTTTCAAAGGGAAAGACATGTTCTGCATACTGTGTATTTGAAAAGAAAAGGAGTCTCATTTTATTATTTACAGTTCTCATAAAGCACAATTTTGTTTCCTAGGTCTTCTCCTTCTTTTTTTCTTCCTCCCTGGTTTCAGGCTGATCCTTAACTAAGCATACCACTTCACAACTGTTATCAAACCTATGTCCCTGGTTTTCATTAGCTGATGTTCTGGTTCTTGAATTTGCTCTTTCTTTGTCATTTTAGGGCTCAATCTGCAACAAATTATTGAAAGCGTATACGGCACACTTTTTTATTGTTATGTTCTTTCATAAGCAAAGTATTAAAGGATGCTGTATCGTCCCTGTGCATCTTGCAGAGTGCCACATCATTCATTTCATTAAAAAATATTAGTTTTAATTAATATCATGAGCACAAAATACACCTTTTGAATATCTTAATATATTTTCTTTTTAAAACTACATTGACATTAATCTGAGAGCAATAGCACATGGCTCCCTAAGCACTAATCAAGATTACTTTGGAATATATGAAGCAAATAATGGCTACTGAGCTCTTACTAATGTCAAGGACTTCTCTCAGAACCTCTGATTTTATTGAGTGGTGAGTGACTTGACATTACTTAGCACTGCGGGAATCAGAAGTAATAATTAATACCCTGTATTTGTATTTTGATTTGTGATTTGCCGTGAAATCTTGAAAAGAATAAATCTTGGCAGAAAATCGTCTAGCTATATATAGAATCTTACATTTATCTGTGATTAAACTGTGCAGTGTGTGAGCTATGTAGTTTAATCCGAAAAGAGTTTATTACATCTGAGGAGAAAGGGTTCTGATTAATTCAAGAGCTCTACAGTTTGCTTTCAAATATATTAACTATGGGGCCAAAAACTACAGTTATATTGTTATAGAAGTATTTTCTTATTTATCTGTAAAGATATACTGGCAATATATGCCTCTTTCTCAAATGTGACTAATAGCTGTGGCCACAAAATCTAGCCATTTGCACTGAGAAATCCATCAAAATGGTACTAGAAGTCCAAAGTAAATGGAGCTGATGTTGTTATGAGTGCACCTCAGGGTAGTCACTTAAAAATAATTTATGTAATTATTTTTCAAATGCTAGTCTCTTGAGTCCTATGTATTTTGTAAGTAATGATGTAAAGAATTGCCCTAAAACAAATCACTAAGTATCTATACCAAATCTTTCCTTTTAGTATCACAGCACTCTGTGGAAGGGTGGACAACAATTGTATTAGAGGCTAGGTGAGGACTTGTTGGTGGGACTGGTATCTGTGACAGATATTCCTCCCAGGCTTCTGCAGAAAGTCATTCTGCAAAACAGATCGTGTGTCAGAAGACATGTAACTGGAACAGAACATGTGGGAAGCCAGGAAATAAAGATCTTATACTCTTCATCAAACACAACTAGGCTAAAGTTTGGCAAATCTCTCAAGTAAATCAGTGTTGCCTGAAATATTCTCTGTATTCTGTGACATATACCAGAGAGCACCCAGAAAGTTTTCTGTGGGTGGCTCCAAGGATCAGCCTACTGGGAGCTACTGGAATGCTTTTTTTCTTAAAATGGGGGTCCTGTAAGGGTGTCACTGCATATATAAACAAGGGCTCACATTCTTCATGTACAAGTTCATGCAAGTCACTAACTTCTGCAGCCTGTTTCTGTCTGTTCCCTTAGACCAAACTGTATCTTCTCCACAGCAAGAGTTTTAATGTAGCCTAATAGCTGCATTTCAAAATCTTCATATGTACCTAGCAGAATTTAATTTTCATTTTCCACTTTAGAAATGATGAGGCAAGGAATAGGAATAGATAGATAGAAATAGATAGAATTTTCTATAATAGCACAAAGTCATATCATGTTCTTACATTTATTGAAGGTGATCATTCTCCAATGGCTTGACTATGAACTGCTTGACTAGAATTTTATAACCTAATAGCACTGAAATAGGCATGGTGCTTTTTCCATATGCAAGGACATATAAACCATTGCCATTCATTTCTACAGAATGCAATAAGGGAAATAGCTAGTGATGGACGGTTATGTCAACTTATTCCTGGAAGTTCCCATTTCTGAAGGGGACAGAGGAAAGTAACTTGAGGAATAGTCTAAGTTTATCCTTCTAGTGATTAGGGCACTAGCTGGGAGAAATCTGGCTTCCAAACATTGCTCTGAAAAGTATTCATAAACTGTAAATTTAACTTTCAGTGGGCAAATACAGAAGCAGTCCTGGGAGCAGGGCTTGGAAAGGTAGCATAGATATATGGGGAGAAATGTATTGTATTGCTGCATTTCTATTACCTGAACTTCATTAAAGGGCAGTATAGAATAATAGAAAAGTCTGGTTAGAGGTGATCTCTGGATACTACTTGGTCCTACCCTATACTGAAAGCAGAGACTTAGATTAGGCTTAGATTCAGGGCCCTGTTACTATAAACCATTATTCTTCAAATAGGCACAACTACTAACTTAAACATCAAGGAAAGCATTGCATTACAGATGTAGCATTGGTAACACGTGTAGCCTACTGAGTTATTAAAGAACTATCTCTATTAAAATCACTAAGCACTTCTACAGAGTTTGTCCTCTGCAATTGTTTTCAGTTACTGTTGAACATAAGCTGAACTTAAAGTTATGATTTTCTGAAAATTATTATCCTAATGAGGTATATTTCAGCAAATGTGTAGGCATGTATGCAAACTGTGTGTAACACCCCTGAGGGCAAATCCTTGCATTTTTTTAACATGTACACAAAGTGGAAATACTTTATTAACATATTTTTAATAAGTATATTTATAGGAATAGAGTTGTCTTTCAAACTGCAAATAATTTTGGAAAATAAAATAATCTGAAAAAAACATTGAAAGAGGACGAAGAAGAGTAATATTATTTTATAGGTAAGGGTTTATAACAAGTATTTTACAAGAAAGCTATAGGAAAAGTATGAAAATATAGCTAAGGTTGTAAAATGGAAATGTTCCTTTGATCCATAAGTAGAAAGTTAATGCACATTGTAACACAGTAATATGACACTTGCTTCTTACTGGAGGGCAGAAAAGCAACTGTTATCAGAGGAGTAGTATATTCCTTTAAAGTTAGAAACTTTAAAGACTAATAAACATTACAGTAAGCCTTCTTGTTTTCATCTCTGTAGGTTAACAATGTTTTTTAAAACTGGTATCAGTTCTGACAGACTACAATATATTAAGAAGTTCATCTTTTTGAAGATTTGACTATCTCAGTAGAAATGATGTGACACCAAAAAGTTGGAACACTGCAGGACCTTATCCTAAAATGTCTATCAAGTACATTGGTAAAAACATTGAAATAGGACCACTTCATGCATTAAGTGAAAACATTTTCTTCTGAATTCAGTTGGAAAATGGTCATGATAACGTAAGAGTAAAAACTGTATTTCTGATACAGCTAAAACTAACTTCAGGTTAAGAAACTGTTGCTTCTGTGTGTATACAGAAAAGAATATACAGAAGGAAAGTAGAAATCTATTTAACTCCCCAAAACTCTTTAATATGACTTCTATCCATATGCAAAAGACTCACTTTTTTATGACTGTTTTTTTTTCAGGTCTGATAATTAGGAATAGTGGTGTAGTCCCTACCGTGAACTTTTCAGTCGAGAAAGTACTGTGCAATGCTAGAAAATTACATTTTAGTAAAGTGCCTATTTCAGATTAGAAAATATCATCCACCATATCTAGACAACAGCTGAAGTTACCCAGTTGATGAAGAGTTATAATGAAGCGTGGAAGCACTTCCTATAAGATTTCACAGACTGGGGCAGGGGGAAGTTTAACGTCCTTTTTTTTTTTTTTTTAAAGAAATGAATTAATGATCATAATAATAATAAATCAAGACAGAAGATACCAAGGACTGCGGGTCAGTTTTGAAAATTTAGCTCTCTCTATTGTTCCTAAAGTTTTTCAAGCAAATAGATCTCAGAATGAGGACTGGATTGTAGTAACTCTGACTGTTAATTATGGGAATGAAATTACTCAGTTGTGACTTTTGATATTAAATAATCATAAAATTTTCTTAATTAGCTAGTAAGCCAGATTTTTGTTTTCCGTGGTGGAAGCAGCACCAAATAGCAAACAAATATTTCTGACCCATAGAATTTCTGAGCTTCTGAGAGCAAAAATTTCTCTTTGAGCAACAGGAATTTTAAAAATAAGTGAAAATTTGATAATTTTCTTCATTGTCAGGCTATATGTGATGAGAGACATGTTTTTGTGTTTGTTCATTTGCAAAAAGCTTATGTAGTCATACAGTTATAATGTACATTTCAACTGGTTTGAAGAGTCCTAAGGAAAAACAAAACAGAACAAAAAAAATTCCAAACAAACATGTTCTTTCAGGAGATGACCATGAATACAAATAAAATTGAGTTCTTGATATGAGCCACAGAAATGAACAGTATTGCACTAAGAAAATGAATGTCATAGAACAGGTGTCAAACAAACAGGAGAGTTTATGACAGCCCAGGAAACACTGAAAGCTGCTGATGTGAGCAAGACTGAAGATAAGGACTCAGTGCAGACATGGTGGTCTTGGTTTTCAGTGTCCTTTACTTTTATTCTATCTGCCCAGCAAAACTCCCCAGTTAGAAGGTCACTGTTTCAGTTTAGGAGCTGTATTGCCACACCGGGTGCACTCTTATAGGGAAAGACATAATCAGCTCCACCTCAATGCTTTGGCCACACTGCAGAGTCCTATCATGTCTATACAAAGTTGTGATACAAGGGTCACTTTGAGGTTCTCTTTCATAGATGCATGCCCTAGAGACTTACTTTGGCTTTTTTTAAAGTCCAGTCTTTCCCATTGGTCTTAAATACTAAAATTCCTTAGACCATTTATCTACTCTCTTAGCAGTAAACTTACCTTAAAGAGCTGAAGTGCTGCTTTAAGACATTCAGTTTCCTTTTGATTTTGTTACATAAAAACTGCAATTTTAGAAGCATGGATGTCTTCTTTTTAGTCTGTGGACCACTCTTAGTTTTTTTTTAGGAGCAGAATTTCTCTAAAATGAAACTTGACTTGTGCTTTCCCAACTTCTCACAGTGCAAATGGTCTTCACCACTGACCAACCAGAATTCCTCTTAAATATTCACATACTGTCTCTCATACTCTTACCTTTTTAATCCTTAAAGACAGGAAGAGATTTCATCTAAGAACTAGGATTGCTGCCATGCTATAAAGCATCCCTGTTGGCAATGCCTACACAGAACTGTGCTAGAAAGCTTCTTAGGATACAATAACTTTCCTGTTTCTCATCAGCCTTTCTTTCCTGTTTCACTTCAGCTTTTGTCTCTCCCCCTCTTCAAACTGCTCCACCTAGTTCATCTACCTGTTCAACCTTGTCCAAGGCCAGGCTGTGCATACTTCTGGATAGAATGTACACTTTTTATTGTGTGTCTGTTTTCTAGCAAACACAGTGGGGCTTTTTACCTTGATTTGGTCCTCTGTTGCAGTGTAATCATGCAGTGTGATGACAGAATAATTCTGTAGCTGGTCTTTTGTTCAAAACAAGCCAACATAATGTCTTCAGGGCTCTATGACAATTTGAAAAACAATGCCCATTATAGCCAGAGATTACAGCCTGCAGATGTCCAACTGCAACAGACGGAATCCAGCAATAAGTTACCTACTATCTCTCTTGAAGCACCAGCTTAACATAAAAAAAGCACATTGTTTTGGTAGCCTTTGTTAGTTGTTCCTTCACATGTGATGAGTTAAAACAGATCAGAAAGAATGCTCTTTAATTAACAGCCATGCCAATTTAAGACATTCCATATATGAAATTAAAGAATCAGTTAGGAACCATCCAAAGTTTGGTACAAAGCTCAGCCGGAGTTCTACATTTTTTTGGTGCTGCAAATCCATTGTCCATCCAGAATATATTTCAGTCTTTCTTATTGCAATTGCCTTCAGTAATTGTAACTTATTTAGGAGACACTACTGAAGCTTTTCCTACAAATTTATTACAAATTGAAAATAAATTAGCCACTGTAAAATCATGACTACACTACTGGCTAGGCTAAATAGTAATGTGTTTCAAGCTAGGCAAGCAGATGGCACTATTTTCATTTTTACTCATTTATTTTAAACTATTTTGTTCAATATTTCTTAGAAAAAATATATACTGAGGGTAAAAATATAGCAGTCAAACATTTTAGGAAGTGGTTTATAATTTTACAGTAGCTTTTTTATGCATATACAAAAAATGTTATTTTATAATTAACAGAAATCTGTCAATGTTTGCAAAATATCCTCAATTAAAAGAGAAAGCTGTGGAATTAAATTAAACTTTTCTGCTGAATGGTGAAATAAAATTCAGAATGCTACTCTCATACTGAATGTGAAGTGTTTTCACTTAAACAAAATTTGACGTTGTAGTGGGTCTGACTGAGCTGGTTTTCCACATGGCAGCAGTGTTTTGTGTTGGGAGCTAGAAGGGTGTAGATAACACACCCGTGTTGTGACTACTGCTGAGCAGTACTCGTACAGCACCAAGGCTCTTCCCAACATTCACCCCTGCAGTGGGACGGGGTGGGCAAGTTCTTGGGAGGGGACACAACCAGGACAGCTGACCCGAACTGACCAAAGCGATATTCCGTACCATATGACATCAGCTTAGCTATAAATCTAGGGAGAAGGAGGAGGAGGATGGCGGGGGGGGCCATTCTGTTGTCCTCCAGAGCAACCGCTACACGTCTTGGAGCCCTGCTTCCCAGGGAGTGGCCAAACATCGCCT
>JAVSBS010001081.1:0-20685 GCA_033124195.1 Coracias cyanogaster | reverse complement strand
TCCCCCGTCGTTTTTTTCCAAACTATAGTCCGGCCCGCGACAGGGTCTGAGGGACAGTGCACCGGCCCCCTGTTTAAAAACTTTGAGGACCCCTGCACTACCCGTTTGGGAGCCCTGCTTCCCAGGGATGGGCCAGGCATTGCCTTCTGATGGGAAGCAGAGAATAGATCTTTGTTTTTCTTTGCTTCCATGAACAGGTTGGCTTTGCTTCCTTTGTTATCAGTAAACTGCTTTTGTTTTACCCACAAGGGTTTTGTTTTCCCATTGTATTTTCCTTCCCCTTTTGCTCTACTGAGGGGAGAGAGGAAAGGGGGTGGTGACAGAGTGGCTTGGTGGGCTCCTGGCACTCAGCCACACCATGCCCGTAGACTTTGGGTATCTTGGGGTGGTAAACGGTGTTGGAGTGGAAGAAAATTTTCAAACGTGTACTTCCAGTATGGAAGCTTAAAAATTTTTAGGGATTCTTTTAAGAATACGAAGGTGCTAAGCTTTCCTAAGTTACTGTTGCCACTCCCCACTCCGCAGGATTACTTAGTTTAATAGAGATTATTAGAAATTACCCTATTCACATCATTTTACAAAGCACTATTGTGTTTCTTTTTTCAGAATGGAGTATACTCTATGTGACTGTATCTGTTTTTATTTTGATTGTGGTCATGGTAGGACTCGCCTGGTTCTGCATCTGCTGCTGCAAAAGGTACATGATTTGTGTTTCTTTTTGGTGGGATATATGCAAAAACTGCACACAACTGCCACGTTTTAGTCTAGTCCTTAGCGCTGAACCACCAAAACCTTTTCAGACATGAGAGGAGCTTCCGGTAACTCTTTCTTTATAGACACACTTCCACTGAAAAAAAGGAGTATCCGTTTGTGGCTCCACGCTCTTCTGCATTTCAAGAACCAAAAAGCCAATATTGGGAGTATCCTTCATAGTAAGAGATAATTGATGTTAAAATGCTGAGAGCATACTGCAGATCTCCTCCTGAGTCCTCCAGGTATTCCATGCAAAGAAAAAAGAGATATATCCTCAAGATGACTGACATAAGAGTGTTCCAGGCCATGGGAAGGGAGCAAGGAGTACTCCAGTGATCTCAGTCTTGCAGAATTCTTGCTTCCTCTTTCCTTAAACAGTTTTCCCTGCTACTGTATGTCATTTCCCTCTCTGCACCCTAGTGAATCAGTGAGAAATTCTCTTTCCAGTGACAAGCCCCTGCAAGTTCTGTCAGGAGAGCAAGTTTTTTTTTCTGCTGCTCAAAAGGCCGGCAAATAGCTAGCTTGTTAAATGTGAGCAAAAATGAAACGCTGTCAAAGTCCTTGTGGATTTTCAACTTTTTCTAGGGTGTCTTTGCAGGAGGTAGAAGATGCTGTTTGAAATGTGTGGGAGTTGATACTGATTTCCTTTTTATGGTTGAAGGAACAGTACTATTAGTAGAAAGGTTTGAATAGAAGTGTCCTACTCCGCCACCGCAGTGTGGGGTGGAGCCTCACGGGCCTGTGTGTGTTTGAGACAGGTTGTTTGTGGAGCTCTGCTGCTTCTGTCCTTGGTCCTCGTGTGGCTTGTGCCAGAGGGTGAGAGCTGGTCGATACAGATGTGTGTGAAAAAGAGGAGGGAAATGCTGCACAGAACAGCTTGGCAAGAGATACCCTTTGCCTTGTGGGGAAAAGATGTGCTGTAGTCCAAGACGTGGCTGGAGTTCTGGAGGTTTTAAGGGCTTTGTTGAGTTGCCAAATGAAGTCCTTATTTTTAAAAGACTGTTGAGGGGAGGCCGAGTAGTTGGCTGTTGCTGTAATGTTGGCAGAGCTGTAGGTGGCTTTTCCACTGTGAACTGAGCGATCTGGGTGGGAGCGCTTCTCTGGACGTTGCCAGACAAAGGGCATGTCCCACCCACCCCCTACCTATCCCTCTGCAAAGTTATGAGAAAGAGGCCAGAAAAATGCCTGAGGTGTGACAGCATCTTCTCAGAGGTGCCCTCTTGGTTTCACGCGTGAATGTCCTTGTTTCTGCACTGAAGTCCTTTGTTCCTTCCCTCTCGATCCACTACAACAAACAGTTCTGTGTCTGCTGCTCTAGCTCCAGGACTTTTCCTTCTGTATTAATGAGCAGATGAGTAACTCCTGTAAAGAGCTGAAACCTAAAATTGAGGTGACAATGTTTGAAACATTGTGGAAGTAGATGCTGGGGAAGGATTTAAAAGAAGAAAGAGCAGGTGGGGATTTGCTTGCAGACCAGTAGAGCTTTGTCCCTGCGTTATATTTGAGGGAGCCACTCTCTATTTTTGTCTGGTCTCCTCTGCAAGCATAACCAGAGAAGCACCGCTTAAATTCTCTCAGTCCAAAAAAAAACCTGTAGTTGGGGACTAACAATTTCTTACAGAAATGTTATTTGGAAACGAATATATATCTACTTTGTGTCTAGTTACTGTGTTGAAATGGAACAAACTGAACCCCTGTGCCCTAGGAAAGCAAGTCAATCTTTCTTGCTTCATCTTTGTATATCAGAGAGAAAATAAATTACACTCTGGTCTAGATTGTACAGCTGGTTTTATACAAGTATAAACTGGAACAACTCTTCTTAAGTGGATGTGAGAAGTACAATGAGGTTCTGTATATTGGGCTCTGTACCTGTGTGCATGAAAAGAGAGGGAGCAGATTTAAGTGTGTATGTGAGAACTAAACATCTTTGTGGTAACTTTTTTTTTAGCAGAAAGAGGACCAAGATAAGAAAGAAAACAAAATATACCATCCTAGATAACATAGACGAGCAGGAGAGAATGGAGCTACGCCCCAAATATGGTACGTGCTCTCTGTTTCAGCTAAGAATTCATCCACCAAGCCTACAGTCAGTGTATTTGAATTTACCCCTGCAGTTAGGAGGAGCCCAGAAGCTGGCCTGCAAGTCTGGGAACAGCAGAGGCAATGAATTGGTTGAGGGAGAATCGCTTCATTTCTTTCATGAGGCCTTGGGCTCAGCCACTGCTCTGAGCTTCTTCATTAATCTTAATTTAAAACATCTGATTATTCCACAGGCTTTCTCCATGTAACCCCTCCTCCTCTGCACACCCTTTAATTTGGAGCTGGTTTTATTACTGCACAGCAGTGCCCTCTTAAACGTCAGTACACGTCAGCTCCTACCCTCTGTTCACATATATTCTGATTTACCTGCGTTTCAGTTTCTAGCAGGGGAAATACTGGAATCCAGGGAAATAAAATCGTGCTGATAAATTGCTGTCCTAGAAAGACAGATGTAACGTTTCTACAGAAACCGTGATCTTTCATTGCCGTTCATGTTAATCAGATATTTGAGTGAATAGACTGATTTCCAGATTCAAGCTATTAGAATTACATTAGATATATACTAAGATCATCTAATTGTTTCAAATTTAAACACATATTTAAGCACATCATCACATTTGAGAGCCATAAACTGATGGGCCTGCAGTGAAGTCAGAAGAGTGTTTGCTCAACAGCCTATGATAGACCTTCTAGTCCGGTTTTCGTGTTGGTGCTGGCAGTGGCGCACACTGATGTGCTGGATTGCAGAGAATGTTTTCACTTCCCTTTCATAGCAAAGGGGAGGATGCTTAGTTGTTATTAAAAAATGAAACTTTTCTAATGAGCTTATTCTGCATTTTATTGTCAGGTATAAAACACAGAAGTACAGAACACAACTCCAGTCTGATGGTTTCCGAGTCAGAGTTTGACAGTGATCAGGACACTATCTTCAGCAGAGAAAAGATTGAAAGAGAGAATCCGAAAACCCTCACAAACGGATCCATCAGAAACGGAGTTTCCTTCAACTACAGCTCCAAGGACAGATAACTGAATGAGGGTAAAAGCACCCAACGTGCTGGTCCAGCACACCTGAAACACGTTGGCCCAACTCTGTTTTTCCAGAACTGAAAGCTTCCTGAAATATCAACTAATTGCAGATGCAAGGGTAAATTTCTAGCGCAGTTAGGGGAAGAAAGGGTGGAAGGAAGGTCTGCTAACTCCTCTTGCCACCGTTACAGGAACAAGGAAAAGCACATCTTATTTCTTACCTGTTTCATCCTGAACGTTTGAACTTCAGAAGGCCTTTTTTCCTGCATCACGGCTTCAGAGCTAGCCAGGGCTCTGATGCATAGAGATGCATAGACTGGTGTGCTGTGCTCTTGTCTCTCTCGGAGAAGTGGTGTGACCTAAAACAGCAAAAGTCCATCTAGATACATTTCCTTACAACTCTAGAGAGCAGTATGTGACCACAGGCCCCATCTTTGTCTTCAGTTTAGGTTGGGGACACAAAGAGGGAGCATTTTCAGTGCATTGTATTTATCTGACTGTGCTTTGTGACTTCCTTTTCTAGGGTAGCACTCATCGTATGGAAATGTCTTTGTTTACAAAGGATATTTATAATTGCAGCTGCACTTAATCAGCTGTAAATTAATATGATACTTATGTCCTGTAGGATTCAGTGTTCCCTGTATTTACATCGGAAGTACGGTGCCTGCAGGGATGTCCAGCCTTAGATTGCTTCTGTAACGATGAATGAAGGCGCTGTGGCTTTCTGGAATATGCCACATCCAGCGAGGAAACAGTAGCAGAAAGGCAGGAAAGGCTCCCGGCAATGCGCCTTCAGAAGCGTTTTGAGTATTGCAAATACCCCTTTGCTTAGAGGACACTTGTCAGGAGCACCAGAGCTTCTACTAGTGAACCTGAAGCTGAGATGGGTTTTCCGCTGTCGGCCTCAGTGCTCTGTTCAAGAACGTGCCGAGCATTTGTGTAGTGAAGCGCTTGCCGAAAATACCTGCTGTGGAGCAGGAGGTTCAACAGTGACGTTCATTGTCATGGGAACTGGTGCTGAGGAAGGTTTAGCTTGAACATTAGATTGTTTTGCTTTTTGTGCTGTTCTTAAAATCCCAAACTGAAGACACAAGCCTCACTTGTGGGGACATCTGTGTCACTGGAACTGTCCAGCCACGATGTCAGCCTTTCCCTCGGGTTCTTTACTGACACGCTGGAATCTTGGGCTGAGCTGGAGGAATGATGTGTTCTGATGGAGAAAACATTCCCCTGGGAGCATTTTCAACAGGGATTTTAATTTGGTGGTGGAGAATCCATTAACAGAGAAGGACGGAGAAGTATAGAGATCAAGGAGAGGAGATGAGAAGGGTGAGGGAAGGTGGACATACCCACCTCCATCATGAGGAGTAATGTGGTGGAGAATTTTGGGGCTTTCTCTGTCCTTTCCTAGAAGTCTGACACAACAGAGTAGTTGGGTTGAACGCTGTGGCTTCTGTGCTCCTCTCGTTACTGCATTTGGAAGAACTCTCTAGGTTGGAAGGAATCAGTAGTCAAAAGTTGCCGCAACGCAGCGTGCTCGTAACATGCTCATAACATACTGTTGATTCACAACAGCAGCCAGCAGCAGTCCCTGAGGCAGCTAATGGAGCGGGGAGCGTTGATCCTGTGCCCAGCCCTGCACTCCTCTGGAGAGCTGAGTGTGGCTGCAGGTGTCGTGCTGGTGGGAGAGGCTGTGAGGAGCTAAAAAGGGCTAACAGGAGTTTTCCATGTTTTTCCCATACCCACCAGCAAGACGCAGTATAAATGGTGTAATTTTGCTTTCTTCAGAAGCCAAGTTGTAACTCTATATGTATGGAGGTTTTCGCCTATTTATTGAAATATTTACTTTATCTCACCCTCCCCCTTCTTGAGTCTGTGTATCTCTATATATTTTAAGTAACTTGGTCAATAAAAGCAAGATCACCTTTGATGTCTTTAAATTTCTGCTCCAGATGTGTTAATAATGTAATATTCATTTTAATGCATTCCTGAAGAAACTCAAGGTCCACACAAACTACTATTTTTTTCCCTTTTTTAAATCAAAATATTTGGCTTAATCCAAACAAATTCCCAAAATGTGCTGGTGGGATTATGCTCTTAGAAACGTGTGGGTTTTTTGGTTGTTTAAAAAAAAAAAAAAGTTGCATAAGCAACGGCAACTTTGTATTGGCCACGCTGCCATTAATGCTTCTGCTAAATACGGTATCCAGCGTGCCTGTATCTGTAAACTTACAGGATGTCACTGCATTCCGCAGCATCCTTTGGTTCTGTGAAGTCCATCACTCGTGTGTTTTGGATGGATTTTATGGTTTTAAATCCGGTGCTGAAGCCTAAGAGGATGTTCTTTCAAGGAATTAAAATTCAGACATCTTTAAAAAAAACACAACAACAAAAAAACCAAACCCCAAACCCAACCAACAACCTAAAGACTGATTCTCTAGTAAAACCAGAGGAATCATCAACCTGCTTTCCTCAGCGTTGCAGAATTCCGAGGGCTAACCCCCTGCCCCTCACATGCGCTGTGGGCTCAGGTCTTTGTGAGCTCATGTGCCGTGAGCAGCTGTGCCTGGTTTGGCTTAAGGATTTCTCGCTCTAACAAACATCTGGCCAGTTTCTTACTGCGTAAGGCCCTAGCGACTGGAAGTGGCTACATTCTGTTCTCTAGATGCTGCTTTGTCATCTTCGTTGCTAACAGAATTTTAGTTATGCTTTAAAGTTGACTATAGTTTACATTTTTGAGCTGTTTTGAATTCTACTAGTTTGATTTTTCCCCCTCTTTGGAAGGAGAGGTTATTCCTCTTACCTAAGATCAGGCTCGCTCTTAGTGTGCAACTTGCACAGAAGTTGAAAATGACTGTTCCTGGCTCTGTGAATTTGTGATATGACGTTCGTGTCACTTGGCCAAGCATGATTTTGTCAGGAATTTAGGAGAGACTACAGCAAGCATTGTTTCTTGATTCAGTATACCTTTTATTTCTAGAATTGTTGCTTGCTTGCAGAATGTCAGGTCATCTCTGGAAAGAAACGCTTGGAAAACTAGCTGTTGAGGTGCAAACGCAATGGTAGAATTCTGCTCTTGGCCTTCTGATTTGGGTTATGATGGGCTTGAAGCAGGTTCTCGGTCCTCACATTTACTTCTACACACCATTTTCCTTCGTACGCAGAAAGAGCGCTGGCAGCTTCTTTCTGAAGTAGGGATGGCAATATTCCCAACAGTCTCGTCTGTGCTGAAAAGCAGGACACTAGATAGAGCTTGTCATGCGTGGCTCAAGAGTTCGCGGAAAATAAAGAATAAATGCAGTTTGGCGCTGGTAAGATACAACCTCTCCTTGAAGGCAGACAGCGTGCTGATACCTAAAGTGCTTCATGGGCTTGATGTCAGCACTAGATTTTCCTTTGCATCTTGGTTTAATATTTATACATGCTGATGTACGCACAAGCAGAGATTGCCCAGCTGTGCCAAAAGACTGCCTTTGTTTGCATTTCCAATAAGGAGTATATTTTGGTAAAAATCTTCCTTAGTGTCACGGCGTGAGGCATTGAACAGGCTCGGTACTCAGCGCAGTCTGTGTGCAGCACAACTGCCATGCCATGAACAGGTCATCGGCTTGTGCTTTTCATTTGCTTAACCAAAATGCTACTGCAGTATGAAACAAAAATTACCTTGGCAGATCTGCTGAGATTCTTTGTCCTCTGGTTCAACCTTTCATTTTAACTGAGTAGATTGCTGAGAAATTCAAGTTAAATGTGACGGGTCTAATTGCAGAGGCTTGTTTCTTTGGGGAGGGGAAAAAAAGGTTGTTCTTGTTTTGTGTGTAAGAAGACATTTTCAACAGCGTCCTTTTGGGTAAAGCAAGTCTTTTAGTGCTCTCCCTCTGTCCAGTGTTTCAGATGTTTATATGATGCTCATTTTCGTTTTCTTTCTTGGTCTATTGTGGGCAAAGAACTTAAGAGAGTGAGTGAATGTGTGTGTGTGTTCTTTATGCTGAATTTAAAACTTGCCTTAGTTCTGATGTTCTTGACGTAACTGAGTTCTTAGGCAGATTTCCTATTCCTGTTTTAAGCCTCAAGTGAAACTAATTTTGCCCCTCAAGAGCTAAAAAAAAAACTAGTGAAACTAATTTTGCCCCTCAATAGCTTAAAAAAAAACTAGTGAAACTAATTTTGCCCCTTGAAGCTAGATCTTTGGGATGGTGGTAATAAAATGACAGCTACTTTAGTATTCTGAGCCATTTATGTGAGGTTTCAGAAAGGTAAATATTCCCCTGGAAGAAGGGAAATGGTGTAGAGGTGAACGAGAGTTTCTTAACATCAGCTATTGCTTATCATTGATCCCGAACTAGAATACTAATCCCATGCTTCTGCAGCAAAGGAGGACCCATTTCAAATACCTTTTAGATCCTGAACTCCCCAGGGCAAAGGAAGGGAGCCTTAGAATCATCAAATCATTCTGGTTGGAAAGGACCACCAGGATCATCAAGTCCAACCTTCATCCCAACACCCCTCCAGCCACCAGACCACAGCCTCAAGTGCTACATCTACTCGTTTTTTAAACCCCTCCAGGGATGGTGACTCCACCACCTCCTTGGGCAGCCTGTTAAAGCTTAGAAAGAAAATTTTTAAAAGGAGGGAGAAAAGGCAAATATTTTTTTCTTTTGCCCAGGCTACGTATCAGGTGCAGCTGAGCCGCACATCAGTAGTTTGCCTCTGTATGGAAGCGCTTCTCCCTGTGGGTGGATGGGTGAGCTATTACAGAATTTCTATTAGGAATCCGTTTCTAGAAAACGTTATTTATTGCAAATGATGATATATTTTAACTGGAACGGTTTCTGACCTGAAAGTACTACATTTATATAAATACTAATAAAGTTGTCTTTCCTTCTAGGAACTTGTCAGGTACTCTTTTAGACACGGCATTCTGTACTGGACTCAACACTCAGGTCAGGCTAACAGAGCTCCACTCTGTACCATCGCTTATGGCTGTATGAAAGAGCAGGATCTGATCCCTTTCCTTCCTGCTGACAAAAGCAAAACTGTCTTTTTTTCAGAGAGGTGACATAATTCAGTACATCAGAGAGCAGAAAAACCCCCTGCAGTTCAGAGTTTTCATTTGGTGCTTGTCCTTACTTGGTTTAATTGGCTGCATGTAAATATTCAGCAGCTGTCATACCAAGTGTGGTAATTTCAGAAGTTTTGTGGCTTGTTCTGTAGCAAATCCAATACTTGAGTGTTTTTAAGTACAATGGCTGCTTTGCAGAAATCAGAGACACTAGTGTGCAATATAATGCACAATACGGCTGTGACCTAGGGCTAGATCGTGCTGCCTGCTTCCGAGCTGGAAAAGAACAATCCGTGCATCAGTGGGTGTGACGTTTGTGCTAAATCCTGACAATAAAAGGTACTAAGAGATACAAGTGTCTTTCTGTAAGGAGAATACATACACCGTGGAGGCACCGTCAAGTGTATTTGGCTACACAGTACCACAGTCTGTGTGGCTCCTCCTGCTTCCACACTCCTCCAAGGGAGGAAGGGGCTGCTGAAGGAGCTGGTGAGATACTCTTCAGACAAGTGCTAAAATTTAACTTGGAGCTTCTGAACACCATACGTAGACCTTCTGCTGTAAGATAGCCCAGCCCTTCCATAAGGAGTAGAGCTGGGACAAAGGGCAGGACCAGTTACGCTCACGACTCTGCCAGTTACAGCAGGACAGTTACTTCCATGCCCAGTCAAAGCCTGCAGCTTCTTTTACTCACAGGGTTGCCCAACTCCCAACGTGTGCCTGATTGATTTAGAACAGTAAAAACTCTTCCATTCTGTGCAAACCGTTTAAACTGCTGTTTATGTTCTGTGATGAAAGCAGAGTTAATCATAAAAGCATAAAATGTGCCTCAAGCCAGCGGTGTCTGGGAGATTGATAGGCTGCAGAACGCTAGCTTACAGCCTGCGTAAATGTCTTGTTGAGCTTGGTGACAAGGCGTAACGATGTGTAATCTGCCAGCTACAGTAAACAAAATTAAGTACTAGATATTGGTCAGGCTTGACCTACTTCTCTGATGGTATTGGATCAGTGTTACCAGCATCAAGAGCCTCCTTCACTTCCTCTGAGGTTACTTTGCAGCTTGGTGTACCCGTGGACAAGCATTACCTAGAGTGACTTGCTAGAAAAAGCTGCTGTGCTGTGGCTGGAGGTGAGTTCTGTCCATTTAAGCTAAAAATGTTAGTATCTAGTGGACTAGGTAAATGCAGTTTCTGAAGAGTTTGTAACACAGAGAGGACAGACAGCAGGGGCCAAAGAACAGCTGTTTAAAGGGTAACCTCAGAAAGTAAAATGGAAATTGGCCACAACTAAGTCAAGTTGAAAATCAGAAGACAGGTTCTATGGCTTCAAAACTGTATTAACTAAATGGAAATTCAAAAGCTTCAAGAAATCTATTTTAAGTCTTAATAAGTGAAGTAAAGAATTATGTAAGTAATCACATCCTGAAAGCAGGGAAAGGCACTCAGAAGCACAGCGCCTGTATCTTGTGCTAAAATGGTGGCCTCGGCATAAAAGACTTGCATGCAGAGTAACTGATGGCATATTAGTACATCAGAGCAGTCACTTCTATTTCATTTGGATTCAAGGGACTGTAATTGGGGTAACCAGAATCTTGCAGCTCATGCATGTGGATGAAAAGTGTCTTTTTTTTCCAGTGCTCAAGCTGGCAGAACAGAAAAGTTCTGCGCAAATCTGGGTATGAATTTAATGTACCTGCTGTCAGTTTAATTCAGCATTTAATAAGGCAATAAACCACAAATTCCAGTGCTTTCACAGAATTTATTAACCGAAAACATTTTTCCATCACAGTTTTAGTATCTAGAAATCGCTAAACTATCACAAGTGTAATCAGTGTAACTGAGGTGTGAAAATTCAAGTATATCTTTTGTTGAAGAATCAACAGCTTTTGCTGTGAAGACAACTTTTAAGATTATTCTGTGCTCAGCTGATGTAGACCTTACTGACACCGGGATATGATGCTGGAATCCAACCACAATCCAATCTAGACAAAGGCATTTATCTTTAATTATGGATTGTGCTTATCAGGCATAGTAAAAATTACTGTTTGACAGAAAAAAAAAAAGGTAAACAATTATTAATTTTAACAGTGCTATTCTCAGAAAAGACATCGAGATTTTAAACGCACCCATGCATCAGATGGGGAACTTTAAAATGAACAGAGCAGCGGGTTAAAGCATTCATCCTCCAGCTGCCCTGCCCAGGTACACCCACATGAAAGACTGCGCTATCATACAGCGCTAATGAGAGAACGACAATTTTGATCTTATACTGCACTGCACAAGCAGCCACATTTTAAGTGTGTGCAGTTTCAGCGGCGGATATTCCACCCATGTACAATACCCAGCAGTGTGCCCGCGTCGCTGTCCTGTGCTACCCAGGCACCAAGTTAGGACCTCCTTCTACCTCGTTACTCTTCCCAGTAAGAAATAAATGTGTGTTGGCAGCCCAGGCTGGCAAATAACTTCCTCTTCTACCACACCCCGTTCCCCAAATTCAGGCGGCCCGTGTGTTCAATAGTGTGAGCTTAGATCTTGGCTCTAAGAAAGTTTCTTGCAATTAGTGTGTAGAAATAGGCCAACCTTTTGTTCTTGACAACAAGCACATATGCTGGAACCGATACCAGTATTAAATCCTAACTATCTTAAATGTGCGTTCTTGGTGCGCTGGAAATTACTGGAAGGGCTGGAAGTGTCCCGTACCTGCCCTTCAGCTGGTATGATCCACACACTCTACTGGCAGATCATGTGCTCCAGACCCACTGGGCCTCAAGTGTTACAGAAAGAGAACCATAAAAAAAAGTCTAGAAATAATAAGTAGCAGTCAATGCTACCTTCTGTGCGCTTTAAAAAAAACAAAACACAAAACTTGGTTCTGGCTGGCTTGCCCCCCTCCCCAGTCCTGCATTAACCTGGTACTTCTTTGCCCGATTGCATAAAGTATCTTAAAATAGCCCGTTTCATAGCGTACATTCATTAGTGTATAGGAAGGAAGGCTCTGTTGCCTTTTAAAATTTATTTTTAATAATTAATGGGTAAAGCTCCACCAAATAAAGTTAATCAACAAGGCAAATAAAATTTATTCCCCCTAGCCTCTGCAGTGCTGCCTTATTTCCCCCATTAACATTGGGCATTTTTTAAAGTGCTGCTTTTGACTGTCATGAAAACGTTTAAACGGCATTGGTTATTTCATATTAACAAAGTACTACATCATCTTTAGAAGATGACAGAATAGTGAGGTGATACGTAGTCTCACCTCTAATGACTTCTATTTACATTTTTATTAGGTCACAAGCTAGCCAAGTTCAAAGGTTTTCAAACCTTCCTCCCTCCTGGCCGTTCACCTGCGTAACCACACATCCAGTGCAAGGCACAAAGCCCACAGGAACAGGACAATCTATCTGTGCACGTTCTTTGGAGGAGGTGAGTCACATTCCTTTAGACACTGAGCAATATTTACATCAGTGACCGTACTTCTGCTCGAGGTGAGTCACATTCTCTTCATGGAAGGGAATTTATAACATCCTGTCACCACTTGCGCTTCCTTCACACAGCCCTTAGTAGCGTCCCCTCGCGATTCTGCAAGTTACTCCTGCTAGTAGGCATCCCATCATCTTCCTGCTGCTCACTAAGCCAGCCCCTCCTGTCCCAGCCTGTCCTGTTCTCAGGACCGCTGGGGCTCACAAATACCAAACAATGTGATCCCAGGCACGCACGATGTGAGGCACAAGCTGCAGGTCTGTGCTGGGAAGCCCAGAGCTGACCAGGTTCTGCAGCCAGCGGTCACGTGCACGGGAAAAGCTGTCCACTTGCCTGCACGGATGCCCAGCTGGAGAAGCCAATTCTCCCACAATTAAAAAAGAAAGAAAAAAAAAAAAACACCTGCTTCTAAAAGAAGGTCACAACCACGTTAAAAAATGTATTTACACCAGATAGTAAAGAGCGACTGTCATCCCCAACCCCAGTGAAACATCAGGAACGGTAGGAAGGGGTCTGGTTTCCCCTTTCCAAAGCTGATGATCAATTTTCATGACGTGTAAGTCTCCAAGAGCTCCCAGTTACACAGGGGTGACCCGAGAACAAATGTGCGTTCGTCCCTACTCCTTACTAAAAATGATGGACGTTGTGATCACGTTGCTGAAAAACTGAATGGATAAAGAACACGTAGAAAGGAACGGCAGCACAGAATCCTGGCCGCACACACGGACAGAACAGGGTTGCTTAGTTTTAAAGAAGGTAGATGTTGCACTCATACGTATTACTGGTTTAAGAAGCTTATTAAAATTACAGCACTCCTTTCCAAGCTGTTGGGATTGTGCTTTCGGAAGATTTTTATAAGCCTCCAAAACAGACATATTTTATTTCTAAGTATTCATCGATGCCGTACTTTGAACCTTCTCGCCCTAAGCCAGACTCTTTTACCCCACCAAAAGGACTCTCCACTGACGAGACTATGCCTTCATTAACCCCAACCATTCCAACTTCCAGCTGCTCTGCAACCCGCCAGATCTGAGCTGGATCTTGGGAGTAGAAATATCCTGTCATACAGACACAGAAATATAGGAATGCAAATTAAAATGAGGAAGTACAATTGCAGAAGACTGTGAAAAAGAGACTTACTGACATTAAAAATCATCACCCTGTAACACTAAAGCTAATAAAACGACAGAAATGCATTTATCTGACACAGGCTTACCTGCTAAACCCACATTGGATGCATTTGCTATAGCAACAGCTTCTGCTTCAGTCTCAAATCTGTCAATATACAGAGAAAAACCCGGAATAAGGCCTGCAGTTCTTGCTGACTTACCGACAAGAAGCAGCATTATGTATTTTAAACATTTAATTTTCGCTCTGAAACACTGAAAGAGTTTCTACCACTTCTCTTAATTTAAAGTGCGGTTACGTAGTTAAGATTGCCTTTATCCTCCCCAGGTACTTAGCCCACCAATTTCCCCAACTGCACAAGCGCTCTCAAAGCGAGAGGTAACCAGGTGTTCTTCCATCACATCCAACGGCTCCGGATGGAGGAAGGGAAGGTTTTAAGGAGAGAGCGCAAAGTCATCCTCTGTCAGCAAAACTTGGGACTAGCAAATCATACGACAAACTGCAAAGTCCTGCCTCCGACTGCAGACCACAAATGGTGAGCTTGGTGAAGGTTTTGCTGCTACCTACCCTTGTTCAACTGCTGATAGAATTTAACAGAAAGTAACTTCTAAGAAGTTGCAGAGACTGAAATTGAGTCCAGAGAGAAACAAATGACCCAGGTAGCCAAAGTAAGTGTTCAGATGTGCATCGCAGGTTGTTACAAGACTCATGTGGTCATACAAAAATACCTTCTGGCAAACTATCGTTCAAATCTTATTTAAAATCTTTCTTTTTGTTTTTTTAAATTGCCTTTTTAATCTGGAAAACGAAGAATCTTACTTGATAACTGGTGCTAAAGGGCCAAATGTCTCCTCCTGGGTGCAAAGCATTTTTGTTGTAACGTTACTAAGTAATGTTGGCTCAAAGAAATTCTTCCCCAGGCTGTGTCGTTTCCCTCCAGTCACGATACAGGCTCCTTGAGAAACCGCATCATTAATGTGTCTCTCCACCTGAAGCACGCAAAACAAAAACCTCAAGGTCAGCATTTCGGAATGAACAAGGGTATATTTTCCACTGAAGAAATAATACTTTTTGGAATTAAATAGAAGATTTGAAAGAGGGGTCTATACTTTGCAGAAAACCATTTGCAGTATTATTTAAAATTTCTCTTGAATTTTTATTTATCCTGCTCTGACATAATTTCAGAGGGATAAATTGAGTATGGCCCCAGGCTCACAGATACTAAATATTCAGCTTTTTGTTAAAATGAAAAGATTACATCCACACACTACACTCACGATGCACAAAGGGAAGGCATGGAGGAAAAAAATCAAAGTACTGTATCCATTGTCTCCCAGATAACTCTGAATATTTTTATATTCCATTATTTTATAAACTGAAAGAATCTGGCAGCATTCAAGTATCATAGGCTTCAAAACAAGCCTGCATATAACCGAGCCATAGTATCTTAGAAAGTGTGAACTATGTCATTTTATAATCTTTAACCTTAGGATGGGTGAAGTATTATAGAAAACGTGATGTATTGCAATTAAAAAAAAATTCCTGGAGTCACGAGTCACCCAAAACAGAAGACCCAAACCATGTACGTAAGGTTTCAAGTGGCTACCACATCCAGAGCTCTGGTGTTTTTAACCTCAGTGTATAATTCTGCTTAGCTTTTGCCAAACAGAGGCACTGGTCTTCAAAGTAAGTTGTCATTCACAGCGCTTCAGAACTGCGGGATCAGCCACGACTCTCCCAGTATGCCCTATCTCAGTAAGCGTTCTTGAGGCCAGCTAGGAAGTAATTGGGACGAATCAGTTTCTCCTAAAGGAGGAATCTCGTTGTCCTTTAATGGCAATAGGAGAATGATACGTTAACTGGCCACATCTATATCCCTTTATGTATACATGGCCTTGGACAGAACACACCTCCAGCCACACTGCAAATACATTCTGGTGAAAAAAGTGAAATATAAATCTAAAGTTACTTTAAGGATCATAAAAAGGAAATTCAGATGTCAAAAATAAAATATTTGATTTGTACCTTCTCCACTGCTTTTTCATTAATTAGTGGCCCTTGGGTAGTTTTTGCATCAAATCCACTTCCCACGTGTAGTTCTCTCTCTATAGCTTCAGCAAACTTTTCCACAAATTTGTCATGGATTCCCTTTTGCACCAGGAAACGGTTTGTGCAAACGCAGGTCTGAAAACAAACACGAAAAGGAAAAATAAACATTAGTTTATATCGTATTTAATCTACCCCTGAATTCATTCTGGCCTTCCTGCCGCAGTATCCAGCTAGCACAGCGATCTGTCCTGCAGCTCTTCTCCATCCTCCTCAGCTCGCTCTTTGCTTTGCGTTTCTTTCATCACCCTCCCACTTCAGGAATAAACTTCAACAAGCTGTCAGCACGAGTGTGAAAGGCACCACACTGCTCAATTTAAGTCGCTTACACGGGGAAAAGGTTTTGTGAGTTCTGTGGATTCTGATATATGGATCAACAAAGGTCCAGAAGCTGCAAGAGATACCTTCTAATTAGCCTGCAGAATGCTGGACCGAGCGGCAGAACCTCACACGCTTGGTGGTGTGGGGGTCTTTTTTCTAAATACTTCATTAATCGAGTTTGAGTTTGCGTTCTTCCTGGAACTGGTTTTGAAGTGCTTTCAGTGGCCGCCTTATTTGTGCTACCCCTTTGCTCTGACTGCATCCTGTTTTGATGGCCACAGTCTCCCAAAAGTAACAGCTACTTTATCCTGTGCAGCAGCAGAGGTGCCTTTTATGTTAGATCTTGGCTGGTCTGTGTCTGACCACTCAGCAGTCCTTGACCACATTCCATTCTATTTGGTTTCCTTTCCTGCTTCCCAAGATTACTCTTACATTTTCCTCTTGTGTTACTCAAGCAGCATTTTCCCAACCAAATGACCTCTCCATCCCACTGAACACTTGCTGCTTCTCTAAAGTTGGAGTTTGTCAACTTCATGTTCTTACAAGGCTGGAACAGTCTCCACACAGCCCTGCTCAGGTGACAGTTCTGGAAAGTAATACTCTTAAAAACTGTTGGACTCATAAGTAATACACATTTGAAGCAATGTACACCTGAACCCTGTCTCTGTCACTTCTTCAAAGCTACTCACTGTAGGAAAATCTAGCCATGAGGGGCTCGACAGATTTCAGTGCCCCTGACACCTGCTGGGTGTTTTCAGACACAAAATTTTGAATCAAATACACGGTCTTACGGACATTTATCACGCAACTTGAAGCCCCTGTTTTTAAGAAATGGCGAAGCACTTGTTATGAACTATAATCCCAAGAACTGAGGCAGGACGGTGACTTTTCACTGCTCTAGTTCTCCAATTAATTTAATGCTAACAAAGCCTATGACAAAATGCCTCATCACTTTCCATGCTCTTGTGAGGAGTGCTAGTGAACATCCTCCCTCTTGGAGGTACTACTGCCTGCGCGTATTGACTGCAGAGGTACACGGGCTTTTACAGCGCTGTTACTCAGACTCGCTGATAACTGGCTTGAGTCCCCAGAGCCGTGACTCCAGCATCCCTCTCTTCACAATGAAGTGTTCTGTGCTTTCCTTTTACATAAAACTAGACATAGAGCTCTTCACTTCCCAGAAACGAGGACAAAAAGGTTACTCTTACCTGCCCTGAGTTCCTGTACTTGGACGCGAGGGCTCCTGCAACAGCACGGTCCACGTTGGCGCTGTCAAACACTATGAACGGAGCATGTCCGCCGAGCTCCATGGAAACTCGCTTCACCGTGCCAGCCGCGTGTTTCAGCAGTATCTGCAGGCAAGAGAGGAGACAGAAATCTGTACCTCCACCCGATGTGAGCTGTGGAACCACATATGGAAGGCAGTGAAAAACTTAACTCTAGCAGGAAAGTGATCTGCATCTTCTCTATAATGCTAGACCATCTGCTTTCTCCTGTGAGAAAAAACAAGGACTAATTTCCTTCATTAAAATCTGCAGAGATTAAATTCTGACCAAGAAAGAATGAAGTGAAGGGTTTCCATCAACTTCAGTTCAGGTCCGGCTTTTATGCACTAATATTGTCACTCTTGTTTGCTTATTCTTTTCTTCTTTGGTAATAAAAATCTTGACGACTACTACAAAATGCTTCTAAAATCTGACAGAATTTGGGATTAAGATTTGCCTTGATACCAGGCCTTTTTTCCATTCTGCATAGAGCCTTCCCATGGAATTCTAACATCCTCTAGCCACACTCTGCTCTTCATCTTAGAGATGGTGACAGGACTGCTCGTTGACTGTGGCTGACAGGAGAGATCCAAGGGCCTCGCTTCTCTGATACTTTCTCCCAGCTGCAGAAGCTATTCCTGAATTGTACCTTGGAAACTCAATTTTGGTTCTTATCACTATCTTGTCACCCTATGATATGAAACAAGAGCATCTGCTCAGAGCTGTTCCTGTTGTAATTTAATGAAGGGCAGTTACCCAGAAGCGGCACGCAGTCATTTTTCTGTGAGGAACTCACAGTAAATAGGCAAAATCTCAAGAAGTACACAATTACTTAAGACAACCTGGGAGCAGCCAGAAGAGAAGCAGGCTCTGTATAAAGGCACACACTTTACCCCTGCCCTTCCAGTATAACCACAGTAGTAATATTCAAGGAAATTCTGTGCATTTATAGAATGAATTATGTACCTTTCCTGTTGCTGTAGAGCCGGTGAAAGATATTTTGGCGACCAATGGATCAGTGCACAGAACCTCCCCTACAGCTGCTGTCTGCTCTCTGGAGCAAGGAACGACATTATACACCCCTGCTGGAATTCCAGCCTGGTTTGCAAGCTGCAAGGAAAGAAATGGAGAATTTGCATTATCAGTGCATTTTGTAGGAGGAATAGTCACTTCATGGTTGTTTATTGGAAACTGAAAGTGCCCAGCACAACTCGTAGCAGATGTCACGGAGTCAAGAAAGCAGCTGCGCTCCAGTTTAAGCTAGCTGTCCTTCAAAGGAACCAAAAGAAAGATATAAACATCTTTTGTGTAGCTACATGGCTCTTTGAGGATCTAGACCATATTAGAGGCACCTTCCAAAGATCTAAACTAAAACCTCTGGATCAAGCCAACCAGTTTGCCTTTTCTTCATGTATAAAACCGGCCAGAGTTATCTTCAAAGCCCCCCTGACTCCCCATTTACACCTTCAGCCCGCTGCTGAAGGAAAGCTCAGCATAAAAGCTCACCTCTCCAAGAGCTAATGCTGATAAAGGTGTGTCCTCTGCAGGTTTCACCACCACCGTACAGCCAGCTGCCAGAGCTGCACCAACCTTTCGGGTGATCATCGCGCTGGGGAAATTCCACTAGGGCGAGAGAGAAAAGCACAGTCACGCTTGGGAAAATGTTGCCTCCCATTTTTGTAGAAATAGCTGCTATTTTCTGTAATTACATGATAACCTAAACAGATCTGCATGATGTGCTTTGTCCTAAGCAAACATAACAAAGAAGCACTGACCGTCCAGGAAGAAGCGAGTACAAGGTAGAAATGAGACTTTACAGGGGTGTCTGCCAGGGCTGGAGGAGCCACAGCCCCGTGCTGTGGGCTGAGCTGAAAACCTTCACGTGCTTGGAACATCAGAGCTATGCTTACTGGGGTTATAATGGCTGCCACTCCGACTGGCTGCTTCAGCACCAGGATTCTTCTGTCTTTTGCAGGTGCTGGAATGACATCACCATAAACCCGGCGAGCTTCCTCTGCAAACCACTCCAAAAACGAGGCAGAATACAGGATTTCACCCTGTGCTTCTTTCAGAGGCTTCCCCTTTGATTAAATCAGATTGAAGACATGCTGTAAGCGGCAGACTGAAGCAATGAAAACAAATTCAAGTAATTTTGGAGTTTCTGTTCTTTTCAGAGTACTTTATAATACCCTGTCCTGTACACTGCGATCTCCAAAAAGGATTACATGATTGCAGTAACAACAGTTCTGCGGCTTCAAAATACTGTCACTGAATAGTCAACATTTTGTACGTTGTGCTGGATTCCTACCTGCCCAAGACAAGGAGCTGGAATAGCAAATGCAGCATGTCTTTCTTTACAGACTCTGCAGTGAGCTGCTAGTACCATTCTGAAGAAGATGGAAATCCTGCCAAAACAGTTACAAGTTTACGCCAGGGACATCTGTTTTGGGGAGTATTACTTTGGGCTACCCAGAGATCTGATCCTGTGGATCTCCATGACCATTAGCAGCTGGGAGACCACAGAGGAGCTGCTGAAGTATCTTCCAGCATGGCTTGATCCAGAAGGATGCCCGTCTGTGCGCTCCCAGGCTGCTCTGTGATGCAAACCAACGCACACTGGGTGAATCGAGATTGGAGACTTGCTTTAGTGGCACCGCAATTTTTTCCGAGTCAATGAAACTGCTAAAACACAAACATCTCTGCCAGGAAGGCTACGGCTTAGGCGGGTGTATGCGTTTGCACATCATGGGTCTGATTTTTGCTGAACTGTTGGGTATTATTGCCACCAAAATAACGCTCTGTATGCACGTCAGAAAGAGAAACGTTTGAAACGTTATCCGCTGACCTGACGGAGCGATGGGAACGCACCGTGTGTCCGCTAGACTCAACCGTTCTAAGAAAAGAGACGGTGGCTAACAGGTGAAACGCACACAGGTGTGGGGAGGGCTGTCGGTTTGATCCCGCCACACCGCTGGCCAGGCTGCCGGCCGGCACCGGGCAGTGCCCAGCCCGCAGGGGCGGGCCCCGCCGCCCTACTCACGTTCTCGGCCGTTATGATCCTCGCCAGCTCCTCCTTGTTCTCCACCAGCAGCTCGTACCACCTCCGGAGGCGCCCGCTCCTCTCCTGCGGAGAGAGAAGGCTGTCGTGGCCGCTGCCCGGGGCGAGATTCTCCGGGGGAGCAGCACCGCCCGGGAAGCCGCCCCGGGTTAGAGCCGCAGCCGGGCCGGAGCTCGCCGCCTCAGGGCCGCCCTCGCCGCGCAGGCGGGCGCCATCTTCCGCGGCCGCTCACCTTGGCGGGGAGCCGGCCCCAGGCGGCGCCGGCCTCATGCGCGGCCCTCACGGCCGCCCGCGCCTCGGCCGCCCCGCAGTCGGCCACCCGGCCCAGCTCCTCGCCGCTGGCCGGGTCCTGCACGGGGAAAGCGGCCGGCGTCTCTACCCAGCGGCCGCCCACCAGGCCGCCCCGCCGCACCAGGGCGCTGGGTAGCGCCCAGCTGCCGCGCCGCGCCGCCG
>JAVSBS010001080.1:0-14310 GCA_033124195.1 Coracias cyanogaster | reverse complement strand
GCCCTGCTTCCCAGGGAGTGGCCAAACATCGCCTACTGATGGGAAGTAGAGAATAAAACTTTGTTTTCCTTTGCTTCCGTGCACGGATTTGCTTGGCTTTTGCTTCTATTATTATTAAACTGCTTTTTGTTTCTCATCTTTTCCTCCCCTTTCTTTTTGCTCTGCTGAGGAGGGAGAGGGGAAGAAAAAGGGGGGTGATAGAGCGTCTTGGTGGGTACCTGGTGTTCAACCATGGTTAAACCGCCACAGGTAGTAAAGAAGAATCTCATGGTTTTCATCAGCTCCTCTGAAGGTAATCATAAGCTCATACTGTCATCTTCCATTCTGCTCTTTGGAGTCTTTTACACCTAACCACAAATAGCACCTTCCCCCTTCTTACTCCCCCATCATTACATATTCTGCGTGAGCTCTCTGCCAGCTCCAGTCAGCTCGTTTTTCAGGCTCTATATCCTGGAAAATGGCTTCAGTATAACATTACTTTTCCTTTGGTGGCAGAGCGTGCTAACAAAGCCCTTCTGTCTCCACACCCGCAGGCATACACCCATCCCTGCACTGCCCCACTCCCTTTCCAGCTTGGCCAGTGCAACTCTGTGAAGAAAGGGTGATGATTTTTTATTTACGAAAAGCTAGGCACTGCTGCAGAAGTGACTGGGGAATGAGATTTGATGAGATTTCTCTTTCTGCAGCAGCGTTGACTTCAGCAGCCTTCTGCTGACTTTTCCGTTCTCCCTAACCCTTCTTCACATGGCAGTAACAAAAGTACCACTGTATGTATTTGTGTAACCGTGGAGACCAAGAGGAAGGAGTAGATTATGGTAAAAAATAACTTGGGGAACAAAGAAGTTATATTTTTAACCTGGATTTTTTCCCAGTCTGTTCACTGCATGGTCCCCAAGAGCATGTGCACCAACCCCACTGTCAGGGCCATGCATAGGCAGAAATGAACAGGGGGCAGAAATGCTCCTCAGAGTTCACTCTCCAAGAATCTGGAATGTGTTTCACCTTACCTGATATGCACCAGTTTCGTCTGAAAGCAAATGAACTGGCACCATAAGCTACCTCCCCAGGTTGCTTCTGTAATCAATGTTTTTCAGCTGTTAAAGTCATCCTCTGTAAGATCTTGTGCTTAGTACTGTGCCATGCCCATTCCTTGTGCATATTCTGCATATCTCTATTGCCTTTTCCCTTCTACAGCACTCACTTCAAGCCAATTCATAACTCTCTCTCTCTAGCTATTGACATTTGTGTTTTACCTACTAATAAAGTGTTTCACAAAGAAAACAGAAGATTCTAAATCTGATGTAGTGATAAGACAGTAAGTCAGTGACAGGCTGAAAGACAAATGAAAGAAATAGGCTTCCTTACACTGTGGCCTGTATAAGTATTGCATGGGCACATCATCCAGTGGGCACGTCCCTGTGTCCCCATTATGTGATGGCTATGACTTCACTTTGGTTATATGCTGGCACACCCTCGAGGCATGGCTTGGGGGACATGGGGAGTTGGGGTGTCTCTGTAAGGTGTTGTGGGACCTCCCAGCCTCAGATGCCAAGTACCATTGTCAGAGTTCATTACATCATCTGAAGGTCAAGTGTTTTTGAAGAAAATACCATTACAACATTTAATTCTTGTAACTGGTATTTATCTTATTTCAAAAAAATAAGCTATAGTCACAAACCAGTTAGTGGAGCTGCCTTTGCTTCTCCAAAACTGCACAACCAAACTGTTCTCTTGGTGCCAGCTGCTATGAGCTACTCCAAGATTTAGCGTCTGTGTTTGTACACACACCTTTTAACAACAATATTTGCAGTTTACTAATGTTAACCCTATTACACTGAGAGGAAAGAGGGTATTGCAGTTAAAGCACGTACTCCGTGTATGGAGAACCTTGCCTGGGTTCCCTTGATGGTACTAGGAAACAGGCTTTCAGCTGGAGGGCATTTTGTCCCTGGAGTGCTATTTGCTGCCATCTACTGGGAGTTTCTCAACAGTTCAAGGAGACTATCAAATTGCTGTTGTCCTGGTATTCAAAGTTGTAGTGCATGTGACTTCTGATATATATTTTAATTAGACGAATCGTTTTTCAAAGAGAGATGAAGGCGAAAAAGAGGAATCCATATTCTGAATATTTCTGCTGATTGTCTTGAGATTACTGTTAGTTGAAGCAGGATGGTTGTAGCATTTCAGAGGGAAGATGGATAGGAGATGGATGCAACTGGCATATTAGTAATAGACAAGAATGCTATGCTATGCTGTAGTTGTTTGAATCTGAAAAGCTTACTACCTTACTAGTATTATTCAATCCTCACCACATCCTAAGAAGGTTTTTAATTACATTGTACCAGTTCTATGGACTGATGTTACATAGCCACTGTGAGGCAGAAGATTTTCAGGCTTTGCATATGGATTTCCCGTTGCAGGAAAAAATAAGTGATATAAAAATTACATGACTAAATATTTTCTTAGTGCAGCTTATGCATTTCTCCCATATTTTCCATACTTTCTGCACATCCAGCTGCAAATGTCATGCTTGTAAATTCCTTTTCAAAAATCCCAGCCTTAAGACTGTTCTGAATAAACAGCTTAACCAAAATAAAATTTCACTTCAGATGGAAAAAGTAAGATGCAAATTTAACTTTAAAGGAAAGGCTTCACAAAAATAACAGGAACAATGTATTTCCTTAAAGACCAGACAAGTTCCCACGTTAAGATAAAGAACTTTCAAGTCTGTATGTACAGCACCATCTGGTGACTTCTGCACAGCATGATCCCAAAGCAGGGATTTAGGTACCTTGCCACATTGTCAACAGCGAGTCAGTTGATATCCCCCAGCAGACCTGTTCCTTATGTTCTCACTGCCAGATACAACTTCATCAAGCTCAAAAATATGTTTTCATTCCTATTTCCGGGCTCCGGCTGCTGTCATTGTTATTTGTGCAGAGGAGCAGGAAGATTTGCTGGTGCTTGTGGTCTCCTCTTCATGTCTTAACTAGATATTACATATTTATCTGGGAAGGGCTTCTCAGGTGAAGCTCACTGTTTACAGTCCCAGTCTTGGCAGTAGTCAGCAAGCACATAGATCGTTATCTGGCACCCAGCCTTTCTTGGCCACTTGTCTTCCTGCCTGGCTGAGACAGCAGTTCAGTCTGTGCCTTTCACTTCTGCTGCCCACTGTTCCAATCAGTCCTCTGCTGTGCAGCTGTCCCATATAATGCCACATTCACTTTGCTACAGAACAGAATAGATTTGTATAGATGGCCACTTTGCTGTAGGGTGTGGATGGTGTAGGGTGGTCGTTGGTGGTGTGTAGTTCCACAAAACCAATGAACTGGGTGATACATTTATAAGCATCATCCTTGGGTACCTTAACTATTTGTGGATACATGAATTTTGAGCAGTCTTGTCACAGAAACAGTTAGACTCCAAGAGGTTTTAGTTTTCATGTAAGTAAAGAGCAGGTACAAAGATTGAGAGCTTAATTCTGCAATGTATTACACCATAGCACCATTGATTTCAATACAGTTCTACTTCATCTTAAACCCAAGGTAACTGACAGGAATATCATATTTTTAACCCATAAATCCTCTGTATCCCACACATCTCACAGTGGCTGCAGATCTCTGAACCACCTGTGTGAGTTTCCTTACCGCTGAAGAAAATATATCTCCTTTCTTTCAGTAGAATAGCCCATGGACTTAGCAAAAAACATCTTGTTTCTATATTTAGACACAGCAAATGAAGTTGTTCTTCCAGCAATAATCACGCAAACACTGCAGGAATGAAATGCTGGTACTAAGGCTCATTTCAGGTTTTTTTTCTTGTAGAAGCTTTCTTCATTCATTAGAGAACAGTTTCTTACAATGTGGCACAGTGGACTAAGCTGGTTACAAAATCAGTCAATGTTGTAGGTGAGACATAGTAGGCTACCAGCAGTTTATCTGATGACCCATTCTGCTGAAGCAGGTGTATCTATTTTAGCAGCAGGGGGAGGATGAGGATCAGAGATCACACATTTGCCAGTGATACCGCATTATATAAAATTTCCCTCCCACGGTGTCCAAAGTCCTTTGCTTTCTGATGAAACAACCGAACATGACATATATGTCAACTTGCATGGCTGTGAAGCCTGCAAGGGGGCTGTGAGGATATTTTGGAAGGGTAGAGAACTTGCTGAATGTTAAAATATAGCTTTATACTGAGATTTAATTCGATAATTACCATGGGGTTCACATTGTAACTACAGAAGCCAGTAGCTCCATAAACCATTGAGGAAATCTGTATTTTATCATTTGAAAGCTCATCTTGTCATCTTCATTTTTTGTTGGGAACTTCTCTTTAGTGAAAGACATGGCATATAGTAATGTATGCTTTAAAAATATATATAAGCAATAGGGAGAACGTGAGCTGTACTGCTGGTATAGGATAGTTTTGCCAGGGATTTGCTGCCTTTTTTTTAAGGTCTTCTAACTTCTGATGTTTTATAGGTAAGTTCTTTAACTGTCATGGGGTTCCTAGGCTCATGGCCATGCTGCTTTACCATCTGACACACTCAGCACATAGGTAAGAATATGGTATAGCTGCTCTTTTCATATTTCATATCTTTTACCTGCATGCCATAAATTGGGCTCTGAGATGTTTTGAATCAGCATAGCCCTATGGCCTTCTGTGGAGCTATCTTAATTTACATTCAGACCTCCACAGGCAAAAGATGCACCTTTGTAAAAATGCAGATCTCCATCCAAAACGGAGCCTCCTTGTGCACAAGAACTCCTGCCAAGGCAGAGATCTGCCATATGCAGGAGGATTCTCTGAGTCTGGAGTCTAGGGGGTTGCACACTGAACTTGGACATTGTTCCTGACTGTAATTCCAGTTGATCTTTCGAATCAACAGGGAAAAGTTACTCTGTCTTTGATGTAAAACACAGCTGCATTCACCACAAGGAAGGCCTTTTCCAGAGATGTAAAGCCCAGCCATGCACTGCTCTGGTAAGCAGTATGAGTGTTTTGTGTTTCAGGGGGTTGTCTGCAGTTACGGCCTTTATTCTTCAAGTGACCTATTTGAGTAGAAAGAACTGTTCTGTATAAGGGCAGCTATTTTGAACTTAGGATGTTTTGGAGAGAGGAGGAAATGCAGTAAAGGATAGAATTAGGTCATAACTTCAGGATGCCAAGATTGTTCTCTTGATTTGCTTATTGCTTTTGTAAAGCAGGCTCTCACGTTTAACTACATGGGAAGGAATAATCTTTTCTCTGCACTCACTGCATCAAAGTACAAAGGAAATTCATTGAAATAATAAAAAAATCTAATTTTCTACATTTCTATGTGGAAGTATGGCAATAAAGACAAACCAATCTTCTCAGCTATATAATTAGCATTTATGATCATGAGATAATAAATAATTAATCAAAGTCAGTTAAAGCATTTCCCAAAAGTGGTTTAGAATCTCACTAAAGTGAATGAAATGCAGTACAACATAAACACTTCTGTGACAAAGTCAGATTCAGGGCAGGAATTGCAGTGGGATTGTTGATGAGTAGCAGGATAAGAAGTAGGATTAGAAAGACCACTTTTAAAACTGAGGAGCTCAGTTCAGTCTAGACAGTGCCCTGAACCCACTGATCGCTCCCTGTAGAAAGCAAGCATGAAGTCTTTATTCCTTGTGCTATTTAGAACTAATAAATACATCCAAATTAGAAACTAGTGAAGTGTTTTCACATTGTCCCCCTCATTAAGACACTTTGGCAAGTCTGGAAAAATACAATTATTAAAAAGCAATCTTAATAAATGGATGACTGTATTAAATTTGCCTGCATCTAAAACATGGCATGCAGCATTGCTTTCAGGGATTGTGTGCACCCACATCTCCACTTCTCTGTTGCAGCAGTTGTGTACACGTGTACATGGGAGGGTGTGGGTGAACAGATTGTGCTTCAGAAATCTAGCCTACATTGTGTGAAATAAGAAATTAGCAATGATCTTGTGGCTAGTATTCAGATAAAATCTTTTGCTATTACTTTATACCCCCTTAAAAAATTGTAGGTGCGGATTTTGAGCACTTGCCTAACTATATCAATGGTAAGGCCCACTTCCCAGATAAGGTTAAAACAAGCTGTTCTTCATACCTTTTAATGGCATAACAGAAATTCACAGCCATTCCGATGTCTTATTTTAGTGGTTTGGAAATGTAGGAAGTATTGCAATTAGGTATTTCTAATTTAATTCAATTCCTCATTAATTTGATCTCTCCTTTAATTCAATCTCAGCCTCAGGACCTATATAATTTATATTAAAATTAACATAATGGACACCCTTTCTTTTAATCAATGTTGAGTGCTTTAGGCAGGTGTTAACAGATAATCTGATTACCAAATACACAATGAGTTGGCATTCAGTAACAAACAGGGAGAATTTGGAAAAGAATCAAAAGAGAATAAATGAAAAGGAGAAAAAGGGAAGAGAAAAGAAGAGAGCCTAAAAAGGCACACAACATTAAAGAAAATATTACGGAAAAGTTATTTTTGCTCTAAGATGCAGAGCCAGTGGGGTCAGCCATGGGTGATGCTCAGCCCAGTGGGGAGATTACTGACAGAACTCCAAAAAGAATGAGGGCTCTGGTAAAGCTAACATCATTTCCTCTTAGGTTTATTTAAACTTACTAATGGGATTTGTAGGTTAGATGCTTAGTGGTATAAGCTGGTATAGCTCCACTGAACTCTGGCTGCGTCATTTGCAACCTTCTCTTTCTGATTATAGGTAGAGACCATTTGCTGGCCCAGTAGCCTTTTTATGGGAAAGCCACTCTCTCCTTGTTGTCCATTGTGTTGTCTGGGAAGATTGTGCTGCCTGGCAGAGTCCTGGGCCAGGGCAGGAGTCAGGGCTGGCATGGAAACTTCTGATGCACAGCTAAATCCAGGTTGTTCATGGAGCAGTGGCAGATGGCATTTTTCCAGTACATCACCATTGGGATGATACCCAGCACAGTATGAGGGATTCCAAGCTGTTAAAGAGTCTACCTTTTGACTAAAGCAGAAGAAAGAGCTTTGACAGTTTGCTATTTTGCAAGTTACCCAAGAGCAAAAAGGTTTAAACAGTGTCCTGACATGTTCCAATATGCCATTACTCTCTGCCTAAGTTCCCAGTGCTCTCACTGAAGTGCCATTCTGTGTGTCTTATACTGATACAGTGATGAAAGGCACCATACACCATCTTGGAAGGGACTGTGTTCCTCTGGGGAGCATTATGAACTGTATTTGCTAATCACACAGGGGCCTTTGAAGCTTGCAGTAGAGACTGCTGGAAGTCATCAGCAGAATAAGGTAGCAGATTTAGGACTTAAGAAACCCACAGACTGATACACACGTTTGTGATGGTGTGCCAAGACAGCTGACCTATGTTAATGAAGCTCATTCCCCATCACCTCCTTGTAAGAAAGGCTGCTCAGCAATGCCTGGGAGCAGGGCTGGTCCAAGAAGAAGAGATGCTCCAAGGCAGAATTATCTCCTGCAAAACAGAGGTACTGACACCCTACCAAGTGTCCGTAGGATGGTGAAGTGGCAGAGGACAATAGTCTCAATCTAAATGTTGGTGGGAGCTGAAATGGATGTCAGAGCATCTTGATCTGCTACTCCAGTGGTATAGCTTTGAATTCTTTTCTTTTTAGAGGCTGTATAATCTTACTACTTTGTTGTTTGAGGAACTATTATTAAATTGACAAAAGGAATTTATAATTCCATAAATATCATTCTGTGATCAATTTAATTGATGGAGGCTCCCAAGTAATAATGGACAGTTGTCAATGGTGACCAGCACGTAAGCAGAAATATTGGAGGAGATGGTTTAGTTAAATGGGCTCTGGATTCTTGCCTACTTTCCCCTTCTGATGGCTTCTTGTGTCCTTGAACACATACCTTTGCCATGCTGCGCATCAGTTCCTGAATCTGTGACATAGGAATCATGCCCTCCTTGTAAGGTGGTTTAGGATCAGCATAAAACTTGCATTGTATTTTTATTATTGGTGAGTGGATAAAAAGAGAACCCTTTTAATCAGGGGTAGAGAACAAAAATTCTGTAACAAGTACCAATTCTATAGAGCAGACAGACAACTGTGTCCAAGAACTAGTCTTAGTTCAATGTTTCCAATTGCTGATTTGCAGAAAGAAATGATTAATCACAAAGTGAAATCTGTTCAAGATGAGCATAAGCTGGAGAAGGTTGTAAAAGACTCCAGATGGATTTGAATTATTTGAAAAAGCAGACAAAAACAGCAAAGGAAATTTTGAGTTGGAACACAGACTAATTCCTAATAAAAAATAAATTAAATAGTCTAATGTGAACATCCAGAATTTTCAAAAGTCAAGGCTTTAGGCATGGAGATGTATGCCTAGGACAAGCAAATAAGATGCTCATGGCCTGGAGGTGAAATACATTCTGACATTTCTGCAGAATACTGATACCCTTACTCCTAGTCCCTCAGTTTGAGCCATATCACTTCAAAAAATACAAAGTATCTCACTCACTGCGATGAAGAGAACAGAACTGTGTGCTGAAGTGTCTATGGAAGGAGATGTTGAAGCCTTCGAGGTGATGACACACATAAGGAGAAATGTTTCATGCCACAGGGTCAGTGATGTTGAAGCTCTGGGTCTGGGTTTTAGAAAGCAGTGGATGATAGTAAAACATTTATAACTAATGCCATTTAAAAATTTATCATGTGGTATCCCACATTGTGCTTTAGCAATAACTCCTGTGCAAACACAACTACATAAACTGGGGTATTGATATAGCTGAGCATAAACCCTTTTTTCCAGTAATATAAATGGAAAAAGTTTGGAAGGAAACTTTCTCATCTGGACAAAAGAAACTGCATGACTGGCTCACAGGTTATGGGGTGTTCCTTTTCTTTTGATGGCTCAGATACTGGCTGTACATGGACAGACTACTGACTCATTTCCAACAGTAACTTAATTTAAATTTAGTGCCCATATAGGAACCAGGATAATTTTATTATCTTGATTTAATTCTCCATTTTCTTTAGAAGAACATTTATGTCCTTTTGCACTTTGGAGAGGTGCAAAGTTAATAGCTTACTTCTTACAGATAAACTGCAGGGATTTCATGTTTTTTTAAGGTTAATCTTCTGCCTTTCACTGCAGTTAATCTGGACCATGAAGACTCCAATGAAATCAGGCAAAACCTAGCATCTGACATTAGATCTGTAATTGCCCCTTGCCCCACTGCACACAGGTGCTGTCCCTAAATGCCAGCATCTTGCTGCGCAGGGAAGTATGGGCCCTCCCCCACCCCAGGGTGACAAGCCGGGTGCTCTGGGTGATACCAGTGACACAACATATCCCAGCACCTCTGTAACATGACACAACAGCTTGAAAAAGCAGCTTTCTGTGTGTCTGTTGAACATGGCCTACTGCCTTGGTACCCAAAAGAACAGTCACAGACATTGGTAAATACCTTTGCAATAAGCCTCCCCATTGCCATTCCTTCCTCTTGTGGAGTATAAGATGAAATGGAGTTTTGTGGCTTTACCTTAAATGATTGTCAGTTATTTCCAGTGTCCACTTCTGTGCATGGCCTGACTCTGCCAGCTGCAATGTGACAAAAATACCACCTTAAGGACAGCAAAACAAGGGGGTGATTGCAGGAGATGCTAGTAGAAAATGCATATTCCATAGCTGTAATATGGAGTTCTTGATTTGATACAAGCAAATCTGCTCTGTAGTCTCCAATCTGCCCTCCCACTGGCTCCCCCAGTGTCTGTTTGCCGTATTGAACGGATAGCAAGAAGCCTGCCTCTGCCTTCCAAGCAGATGGGCTAACTGCCAGGCTCTAGTGTTGCCCCCTGAGATAGCAGCAGCAGTACCAAGTGAAATGCAGTGGATTTGAAGGCCCAACATGATGTTCTAATGGATATCTTTTTCCACAGAGCTGAGTCTTTGCTCAGAAGTGAAAGGAAACCACAGCCTTTCTCTGCCGGATAGATTGTGGCAAATGTTTAACTTGAACAGTTTACCTTGTGAGCTTGCTGCTTCTATTTGATTCTGGTCAAAACCACAGCTGGCTAAGGAGGATGGTGTGATTCACGTATGGCAGTGTAGAAGCTTTCTTGGGCAAAAGCAGCAGCCTGCAGAGCTCAAATGATGCACGGAGATTTTCTAGAAAATAAAGGTTTATCATGCAGAGGAACACAGATCCTTAGGGCCTGTCTACCATAGGGTGAACTTCTGAGCTGGTGAAAAACCTGATACAGATGTTCTCAATCAGCCGAAACTAGGCGTCTGTTGGCTTCACTTGCATTCATGGCTGGCAGAAGCTGAAACAAGAATGCCAGACTGGGTCTGCTTAAGGACACCCACAATAGAGTTTGCACTGATGTAACTGAATTAATTTCAAACAGATTTTAGTTAAACTAGTATAATTATCACATCTTGACAAGGTTTTAGCCTATTTTCGCGTATCTTTTCCCTCCAGAGTGGTGATTGCCACTGACAAATGGCATAATGGCTCTGTTTAGCTAAGTCCATGGCACTTTGTTGAAGTGAACGGAACAGGGATTACTCTGGCAAAGCCCAAATACCTGCCAGGCTGTTAAATGTGTTGTGTATTTACTGACACCTCTGGAGTCACTTAGCTTTGTGTTTTTAAAAAGGATGAAGACAATACCTTGAACTGTTTTTGAAGGGCTTTGAAACAGCATTGAAGGAATGAAAGGCCTGTAGTGTTACGTGCTAGACTAATTCTGATCACATTGAAATTTATGAAATTTATGACATACCTATGCAAAGCCACTGGAGCTGTGGGAAGAATAGAGCCCTCAAGGTTCTTTTTGGGGGGTTGGTTTGTAGGTGGGTTTTTTGTTGTTTGGTTTTTTTTTTTTAGAGTATTTGTGAGCAGCATGGTTGTCATGCAGAAGCACCGCATTGCTCTGATGTATATGGTGTAGTCTGTTTTATGCTAATAAATCAGCATAAATTAGGCAGCCACTGTTGCTGCCTATCAAATCTGGGTACAAAATTGAGCTGTTTGATCTCACTACTGCTGAAGTGTGTCTGCAGGATCATGGGAGATACATATTATCCCATCTGTTTTTCACAGGCCCTCCATCAGGCTGTATGCTTCAAGGTAACAGATCAGACACAAAATGAGTTCTGCTGCGGATGACTGCCTTAGAGGCATCCTGCTTTGTCACAGCACATAAAAATTTGACTTGAGTCATTTTATTCCTTCACAGCAGGTCATTTAAGTCCTGTCCATGCTAGGGAAATTGCTAACTTTGGCTCAGCTCCTTTAGTGATACCGGTTGGCCCAGTGTGGACATGCGGCTGTTTCCATTTTCATTATGTGTCAAGTCACTTCTCTCCAAGAAGGCCTTACAAGACACTGGTTCAATCAACAGCAGCTGCTGATGGCCAGTTTATTTTTGGGCTGCCACCGCCACTTGTCCGGGTGGAGCCAAAATAGTGCCAGCCATGGTGAGACTTCTGGGGAAAACACCAGAGGCAGGGAGGCGCAGCATCCCAAGCACTGGCAATTCCTGTAGCTGGGATGCCCAGCCACGGTGGTGGCATGGCTGGATGTGCTGAGCGTGTCTCATCAACCAAAGTTTGTATCTGCCACGCTTACAACTAGCTGCTGCTGCTGCAAACCAGCCAGCTATTCTTGTAGGAAAATCTTTAGCTGGACTTGTCACATGCATTTGCCTTGGAGAGACACATTTTCATCTAATTGCCTAGGAAGAGAGAAAAATAAAACAACTGCAAATTTGATTTTGAGTGTAATAAAACTAGTTTATTTACACAGTAACATGAATGCCACAGAGTACACAGCAAAGTACCACAGCAAACCAGAGTGTAACTGCCCCGATCACAAAGGAAGGCTTGAAGTTCATATACTTATTTATATAAAAACATGTAAATATCAATATGAAGCACCAGATAAAGCAATGCAACCAGAAATTCCAAATGGAGTTGAAAAAAAAAAAGAATCCCTTATTCAAGGGATTTAAAGAAATCCCATTTATAAAAGTCCATTCATTTTGGAATCCCGAAATTAAAAATAAATTTTCCCCTTTTATTAAAAACAAGAACATATTCGTAAATGCTCAGCATAATTAAGTTTTAAAAGAAAAAAACCCAAGGATTTCAACTGCAAAACCTTCTAATACCAACAAGCCAAAGGACAAAGAAACAGAAGTTTTGAGTAATTTTTGAAGAGGTGTTATTTATGAAATAACTATATTCAAATTCACACAGTCTTAAATATATATTATATATACAATATATAATATATTTCTTTTTCTCAAGCAAAAAAGGGCAAAGAATACTTTTGGGATACAAAAATTAATATATACATACATACATATATTAAAACATGCCCGCATGCAGTCTCATATATATGTATGTGTATATATATGAACAAATATTTCCTCCATATAAAAAAAGTTCCAACCTCTTCTAAATCTCTGAAATCTTCCCCTTGGATTTATGGAAAAGAAAAATCCTTATAGTCTGAAGTACAAACCAAGTTCTGAAATTCTGCAGAATGGCAAAACGCTTATGTACAGGTAAGCCGAGTATTTCTCACTGCCAACTGCTATATCTGAAAGCATTCTGTGGTTTCCAGTGAAATGCTGAGTGGAACACCAATGCAAGGAGACTTATAGGAAATTTAAATTACATTCTACACCTATTTCCAATTGCCATCCTTCTAATACTGCATCCAGGTGAATAATAAAATCCATATAAATATCTACTAGAAATTATCTGCAACACAGGAGTGGGAAAGACTTGCTCCTCCTTTTGGAGTTGAGGGTCCCATAAAGAAATTTCTCCCTAGGATTTCTTTTGAGAAGAATTTTTTGTGTATCCCTCCCTTGAAGTGTTTGGAATCCAGATGAGTGTTTACAGAGTACTTCCACAGGTGTATTTCTAGAGAGGTATTTAAAATTCTATTCTGCATTTCTTTGATGTTACCTTGCTGCATAACTAACTCATCATCATGTATCTCTCTACATGAACTGAGGGGCTCTGATTGTGTTTAACATTCTACAGGAGTTTTGGCAGAACAAACACTAGCTCGACAAAATCAGAGTAAAACAGATGGCCAAGTTATGCAGGGAATAATGGTCATTTACTGTTTCTACAGAGAAACAGCTTAATTCCTATTTGGGCAAAGGAGGAAAGAAAAAGTGCATTAAAAGGTCTGATTTAGTTTCCATTGTATGTCTCAGAAAAGTTACAATTGTTTTAAATAAAAACAGCACTATTTGTATTTACATATGAATTTACTTGCCATTACAAACAAAAAATAATTTAGGTGGGGCATCTCAGCACAAGAATTGAGAAACAGATACATTTTATTTCAGCAGCAAATACTATTTTTATATGCTAAAGTTAAGGACCTACAACGTGAAGCTGCTGAATAAATTCTTCAAGTAGCTGAACCCTAACACAGATGTGATTTATTTAAATAATATATTTTTCTCTCTAATATGTGGGAATTCCCCTGTGTTAAACTGTCAAGATGATCCATTCATACCTTGTGGGTGCTGCTGGGATGTGCAGAGCATGAGATTTAAGGTGGAACATTTTTGTAAATGCTACATGAATTCTTGTCTGTGGGCCAGCAACACGATATCCTAGCTTGAGTTTCTGATGTCATCATGCCTGAATATTGCAGTGAGACCAGGCTTCTATATTTGGATATCCCAGAAGCTCCAGAATAAAATTCTGAATTCCCTCATTCCTGAAAATGTGTAGGCAAGTTTTTACTAGTAGATTCTCTTTATATTCACCTGGTTATGCATACTGACTGGATCAGATCTGAGGTTTGAAAGATAATTCCCATTTCAGAAATATCAAACAAACCCATTTTTTTCCCAGCATCTCAGGAGTAGTTGTCTCAAACTCCTGTTTTAACAGAGGTCTACACTTTACACCAGAGTATGGTAAGCAGCATATCCACTATGTACAGCAGGAGCAGCACATCTTCTTACCTTCAGCGCTTCTTCCACGCTAATCAGATTCCTTATGTCCTAGCAGCTGAGTGTCTGCAGTAGATTGTCAAAGCAATAGGCTTCCTTTGATGCTGTGGTCAGTCTAGACCAGGGGTCCTCAAACTACAGCCCACGGGCCGGATACAGCCCCCCAGGGTCCTCAATCTGGCCTACCAGTATTTACAGAACTCCCCGCCCTCCCCCCTGCCGGGGGTTGGGGGGGGGATCCAAGCAGCCGCAGATGACTTCCTGCCACTTAATCCGCGCGCCGGCCTCCGCAGCCCCCAAGCGAATCGCCAGAGCC
>JAVSBS010001077.1:0-12600 GCA_033124195.1 Coracias cyanogaster | reverse complement strand
CCTCAAGTTGCGTCAGGGGAGGTTTAGATTGGATATTAGGAAGAAATTCTTCACTGAGAGGGTAGTTAGGCACTGGAGCAGGCTGTCCAGGGAGGTGGTGGAGTCACCATCCCTGGAGGTGTTTAAAGAACAAATAGATGCGGCACTTGAGGATATGTAGTGGTTAGAGAGATGCTAGGAGAAAGGTTGGACTTGATGACCCAGGAGGTCATTTCTAACCATAATGATTCTGTGATTCTGTGTATACTTTGAATTTATGGATGCAACAACTACATTGGCTATACAACTATCTTGTGAATTCCTGAACTAGCACATTGGCCTGTACAAGCAATGAGGCTATTCAATCTTCTGACTTATTTACTAATACGAGGTGGAAAGCTAATACACAAGTAAGACAGAAAAGGCCCCGAAGGGAGAGAACAAATAGTGGATGCAATTCTTACCACCTATGATGGCTCAGGATATTCAGCAGTGAGATGCCTGAGAAGAAAAATTTCCTTTCATCTTTCATAGTGCTGGATGGAAGTTACAGCTTCTGGTGAAAAATTAAACTGCAATTATTTTGTAATTTGAATGTGCAAGAACCTTGATAAGTGTTGGGAAAATTAGCTCATAGCAACTCTGAGTGTAAGGTCCTATTCCACTATCTTTTATTTGTTCTGTTCATGGTTTGAAACGCTGAAGGGATTAAACCTTTTTCCTGTATTACATCTCAGTTTGGGTAATCCTTGTATTCTCAGCAAAGTTTGATATCAAGCTTAATGTGACATAGTAATAGGTTCAGAAATTCAATCTAAATGCTTGTCCACAAGATGTATAGACTGATGCACTTCCCAGGACTTTTGCTAAAAATAAAATAAATACTGATCTCAACAGAAGAAAATTATGTCTGTTGGTAGAGGAACTCCTGGAGGAAAACACCACATTTGTCCTGAGGTTGCATATAACAAGTTTTGATTTTCCCGGTCGCCAGGTGTGAGTCAACAGCTTATGTTTCTCATCATACTCTTGATGAGCGGACTACAGAGGACAATTACCATCTAATGTCATTTAATGTGGAAAAACTCTTTTTTCCTTTTTTCATCTAAGACTTCTTATGAAAAAGAAAAAAAATGTTATTGCCATGACTGTCCTCCAAGAAAGTGAACTTAAAAATGGGTGAGCAAAATAATACAATCCTTGTCATGGAAAGAGGACTGAGATTTCAACCAAGCTGAAAAACACATGATATCATTGAAAAAGTGACATGAAATAAGCAATGTTCTAAACTGTATCTAATATTTACATTAATAATTTTCAGTGAAATTCTTCACTGGCTTCATTTCCTCCAATTTCTCAAGGAGTTTTCTCACACCAAACTTTTACAATTTATCTGGTAAAGACAATCTATGCTGTCTCAAACATGAACACTTGTATATTTGTTTAAACTGTTCACACAAGTCACTGAGGTGATGTTTGGAGTTGAACAAGTCAGGCAGTGAAGCAGTGGATTGATGTTGGGATTTTTATGATTAGAACATAAAATGCTGCTGGAATTTACATGAAAATTAATTAAATATATGTTAGGGATCATTTGACTTACACTGTCAGGCTTTTGTTAACTTTTTTAAAGTGCATATTTAAATGTCAGCTCTCTTATGAACTCCTGCAATAACAAGGACTAGAAAAGCTGTGGTAGAAGATGCTGGTGTTCATGCATGCTCATAAGAACACGATTTTAAGTACAAGGATGTTCTGTGAACTAATGAGATTAAAAGCAGATTGCAATTGTAATATCCTGATTAAAAAAGGCAAATAGTATCCCATGTTTAGCAACTGTTACTAAGTTTAATCTTTTCAAAACAGTGAATATGTTACAGCTGAGACAACTTATTAATTTTTACTCATCAATCAGATAAATTTATTTTGCTTACTTTGATTGTTCTGTAACCAGGATTATTATAAAACGGTAAAAGCTTTCTATTATATTTCACATCAGCTCCTGCTAGCTAGTTTTCTGTGCAACTGTGAATAACTGCATGCTTAGGTGTTCAAGAGGGGTGGCTCTACAAAGAAGCCCAGAATAGATTTCAGGTTAAGAGTTACAAACTGGGGTTAAATGTGAAATATACCCACACATCTTATGCGTCTATCACCTTCTTTAGTCACCGTTTAATTTTTCTTTAGATGGCTCACTGTCTCTGGGATACAGAGACAGAGCTTTGTACCTCTTTAATGGATGGAGCAGGTGAAATTGGACAGACAATATTGACTGTCTTCTAAGATAGTGCTATAGCAAACAGAGTTAAGAAAAGCGTAACTAGATTCAGTGGGTTACCGAGATCTTATGAACGTTCAGCAGAGTTCTGGCAGTACTTTTTTTCCTTACCTCAGCTACCATGTACAAAACTGAAAATGTTTTGTGAAGCAATTACATATCATTCATCAAGATATCTACCTGTGTCCTAAGTCAGGAGTATAAGTTGTCTGAGCACAAGAGCATAGCTTTAGTATGATTGGTTAACCAAAATAACATAAGATGTTTCCACTCTCGATGCTTTTTTCAAATAATGTATGGCCTCCCATGCTGGGTAGATTAGTTATTAGACAACAGGGATTTTTGTGGTTTTGTTAATTCTCCATTCATCATCTCAGCTGAACGAGAAATCATTGTCTCTCCTTTTGTTAAGGGGAGGGAAAAGGCAAATTCAATCTTGGGAACTGCTAGGAAGGAAGAGAGTGAAACTGAGAAAGCTATTACACTACTGTATTTACTCAAACTCTGCCTACGTGTAGAATAGAATGCGCAGTCTGGTTGCTGCACCTGAAAACTTCAAATTAAATTCATAAAGGCTCTCAAAACGATAGCAAGGATTATTAAATATATGAAATGGTTTACTACATGGAGAAATTTCTAAATGAACTTGGATTTTTCAGCTTGGAAGTCATTACGGGAGACAAAGGTAACAACAGTGAAGAAAAAAAGGTATTAGCTCTTTACTCTCTATTCCAATAAAAGGATTAGGTAAAATCAAATGGACCTATCAAGTAACAGGTACAAAACAAATAAAATAAGTTGTTCTGTAATTGAGCAGTTGAAATTCTTGCCACTACTGTTGTGGATATTAAGTTTACTTATATGGGCTTGAAAAGACTTTGAGCAAAATCACAGAAAAGAAACCCAGAGAGAATCTTTTACCTAGAAATTCATGGTGTCTGTTAAATACTTAAGGCTGAGTTGCAAGTTATTGGAGAAAGTAAGTATACTGCGTGGAGTATATTTCTGTACTTCCTTTGTTCTTTTACCCTTTTGTAAGTATCTGCTTTTGGCACAGCTGAAAATGGGATGCAGGCTGTGCTGGCTTGTGCTGTAATGCAGTATGACAGTTCTTAGGTTTAGGAGATAGTTCAAAAGGTAGATTTGGATTATGACAGGTTCCTCTTCAGACAAAAGCAAGTATTCTCTTCCCAAACAGAAACACATCTGAACAACAGGGTTTCTGTTAGCGTTTAACATCATGGAATTATTTTTTGTGAAGGGGAATGAGAAAGGGATCAAATAGGGGAGCTTCAGGAGAGGAAAGATTAGCCTAAAAATGGAAAAACAGAGGAGAGCATTCATGTCTGGCCTTCAGATTCTGGAAATTCCAGAAGCTTTGGTATGAAAATCATCTCTTATTTTTATTTATGCAGTGCTGAAGAGATCAGGACTGTAAGAAATACTTACTAATAATTAGGTGAATGAATTTTACCTAATGGTGAGCCTGCTGATTCCTGAACATTGACCAAGCAACAGAATTACAGAAGCATATACCATGAGAATCTGTCTTAGATTACAAACTAATGTGGCTTCAAAACAGAAGAGTTAAAAATTTTTTGTTTGTAGCCCTTAGCTGTCTTGGGAGAATCCTGTACATAAATACTGAAATTTACCTTCTAAGGTGCTTTGCAAACATGAAACATCTAAATATTTATGAGACAACTATCTAAGAACCATGAAGATTTTTTCTGAAGAATAAACTATCTAAAGATAATTCTGCCTTAAACCCACCCACATATTTCATTGTGACAGAACAATTTACAAGTGTTCTCCAGTGCCACATCCAAATTTTCAGCTTGAGATTTTAAATAGCAATGGGGTTTGTTTAGCTCCTGTAATCAACCACTGATATTTACTTGTTTTTAATATTTTAAATTTACAAAGACCAGCTTCCTCCTCAAAAGAATCACATTTTAAAATCAAATTTTAAATTCTTATTTGAAGGGGATTCATAATTCCACTGATGAAAGCATTTGAGTCCAGTCTAATTTATTCCCAGTTATAATGCCAAGTGAGCAATTCTAACTCAAAATTGCAGTCACAAAAATGTCTCTATTTTCACTATCACAGAAAGTCACTTGGTAGCACACTGTTCTTTTCTTGTGCTCACTTTTTGTAAGCAACAGTCAAATGAAAATAGTTGAGTAAGTAGGAGAGCTTGTACGATTCAATTCTTTAAAGTGTTTTGCTAAAAGCATATGCATATGTATTTAGGCTACATTTGACTTCTCAGTGCTGAAAGTTTTCGTAATTTTGGAAGCCTTAATTAAAAAAGATCAACAGAAAAAATTGCTGTAGTTTCTTTAGACTATAAGAAATTAATTTTCTAGACCTCAAAAAATTTATAGTTGTTTGTTTGCTGGTGTGATGACACCATCCACTGACACTGAGGCACACTGGCATGTTTTCATTGGATAGTGGACTAGGACTGCCTGCTCAGCCCTTGAGCACTCACATGCTATCACAGGACTCTTTTCTTTGATCTTCACAGAAATAGCAGTGTTGCGCATCTCAGAAATGGCACCTGGACAGTGTGTGGGAGAAAATATGCACTTTTACTGAACTTCAGAGATTGAAAACTCCCAAACATCATTCACTTCTATACATCCAAACTTCTTAACAAGCTCTTAGTTACCAAGTTCTTTCCACTTGACATCAGGGAGACTTTCAAAGCTAGCCACAGAAGAAGAAACAAATTCTTGGCTAGCATTATAAACCATTCTCAATTCAGATGCTGTGTCTCATTCCACTCTCCTAACTGCCTCCTTCCATAGACATCTTCCTTGCCTTAAGAGTTTAATAAAATTGTTTATGTGCTTGGATACAAAGAAGAAAATCAAGCAGAACTTACAGACTGCTATTTGGATTCAGAGTTGTTCCTTTGTTCTCTTCAGGAAAACTAAATCTCAGGATGTTTCATGCAGCTCTATAGGGCCAAGTTCCTTTCTGAGAAGCACCTGTGATTTAGAAAGCAGCACTTATTTGCCTTGAAGTGTAAAATAACTTGTGTTTCTTCAATCCCTACTTTTGACAAGATGATAACTCCAGCCATTAGTTTTCCCTTCCCCCTGCTATCCCCCATAGTGTTAATAACAAGCAGAGTTTCCAAACTGACTCACACAGATGTGTTCAAAATGTTCCTCACTGTTCCGTGGTCTTTGGTTCAGCAAACATTCATTTACAGAAGGTAAATGTGCCTATTCTTGCAGACAATATGTAGCATCACCTTGGAGTATATATGCATGTCTACATACATAAATTTAGTATTTGATTTTTTCTCTAACAGCTCCAGAATTTTCATGGTGTGTACACAGACAGGAATAATGCTGTGTGACCTGATCTAGGAGATCCTGCTCCAGCAGGGGGCTTGGACTAGATGATCTTTCAAGGTCCCTTCCAATCCCTAGCATTCTGTGATTCTGTAATAAAAAATTCAATCATTAATAGAGTCTGACTAGAAGCAAGGACAAACAAGTGCACACACTTGGCAGTATGTAAGATGTGATTGTTGGTATGCCTCCCTGCCCAGTAGAATGTTACTAAATATGATATGAAACTCTAGCACGCTATTTCTAAGAGCAATTATCAGGGCAGTCATACTTTAAATGTGTCATTTACTGGAGAGAAGAGAATGTATTTCTGAGCTGAATCAGGTTACCTGAGCCCTACCTTAAGTTGCTCAGTTTTGTGTTTCCCATCAAAATACTGTGTTTCCAAGTTTGAAGCCTAGAAAAATAGTAGCCTTTCCTTAGAAAATTGTGTATATTAACTTTTTGCTATGAAAACTTTTCTGAGAAGTGTGCATTCCTTTGTAACCAAGTAATTACCGCTTTTCTATTAATCAGCTTTGTCCTATTCCCAGAGTGAAATGTGTCAAGATAAATGTCTGAACTTGTTTTTATGTCATCCCTTACATATCTACCAAGGAAAAACATTAGGTTGCTTTCTTTATCTCATGGAAACATCAAAAAGAACAGTCAGCAAGATTAAAAGTTGGATTTCTTCAGCTTTCTTTTCAAATGTTAGGGAGTTGTTTCTCTTTCATTTACTGTTCAATATCCATCAAGTGTTTTTGTCAAGGCAATGGCTTTAAAACTTCAATGGAGAAGAGAACACTTCAAAGTTTGGTTTATTTTTTTTTCAGAATGAGGGGGGGGAATATATTTTTTAATGTGATCTAAAAAGTTAATAGAGGAAATAGTGTGGATAGGTATAATTTTGGTTCTTTTCTGACAGTTTTTCTCATAAAAGAGCTTGAAGTTTTTTTTGTTTAGTAACTTTTAAGTATCTGAATGTAACCTAAGTGTGCAATAGAAGACTCACAAAAGTGCTGCAATCTGATTTTAAAGGCTAAAATATTCTTTTTATCAGTGCTTATTTCTTCTTTTTGTTTAACTTACATTAAAAAACTTAGTAAAAATAAAATAGGAAAAAAAAAACCAGGGAAAAAAAAGAGATAAAATGCCCACACAACAACTTGATTAAATTGTGTCAGCTATTAGATATGGGTAGAAATGAAGTAATCACAAATTGCTTGCAGTATAGCAAGTTATGTTACTTAAAAATCAGAAAATGCAGATAGACAAAGCTGTTTTAAAACACAAATTTCTTTGAAATGTTTCAAGTAGATAGTTCATCTTGAATATCCCTGTTTGCTCTTAGCAATCTCTTCAGTACACAGCTATGATTAAGCTGAAAAGTAATACACCCCTGTGCATAGTAAGATGCTTTTCTTTATCTCTTTGAAAATAATTGGAGCTTGCTTTGATGCTGTTGGTTGATATTTGTGTCCAGGAAATGGTTTACTGCTGGATATTTATCAGAGTGCATAGAAGAGAATGGGTAAATGTGCAGATACTTTTTACTCAAACATTTTAAGTAGCATTAGAACAGAAAAGTAATGATGCCAAAGATAAGTCAAGGCACATATAACTAAGTTGTTAGATGAAAATCACAGTACAAAATACAATTTCTTAACAATTCTACTTTTTAAATATATGGAAATAAAACATAAGATTAAACGATGATAATTTTCAGGGACATTTATGCTTATTTCTTTGGATTAATAGATAGCTATAGGAAACATGAATCCATGCACCTGGGAACTTCAGTAATAAACTAATAAACATAACTGAATGAAGGACACAGACAACAAAAGATGTTCTCCTACATAAGAAACAACCTTCAAAATAAAGATTCTATAACTGATGAACCTAGGTAATGTTTAAATATATTTCTTAAAGAATTATTAGTATCTGTTGAAAAGTATCTAATATTATTTTGCATATGAAAGATTGTCTGAAATCTAGGAAGTTACCTTTCCTTATGGGTGCTTTAAAATTACTGTAATAATGATTATACCAAATATTTTATCATTGGTAGTGATGCTACTGTAAGTTATTTTCCATAGAAATTTCTTTGCGTGAAACAACAGCTACCACCTGTAATAACAGAATAGGTGTATCCTCTACAGAGCACTTCACAAGGGACTGCTAACAACTGCTAAATTCCTGAATATTGGTACAGTGTCAGCATTTCCATTTTTTTCAGCAGTATATATTTTTAAAGAAAATCTGGTTAGTTCCATTAATCTCTCACTTTTTTTTATTACAATGTATTAAACTAAAGTATTTAGAGGACAAGTTCAAGTCATAACACATTTTTACAGAAATGAAATGATCTATCTAGGAGGCAAGCAACTAAAATCAAGAGAAAAATCCCGGGTGATGTAAATTCCTAATTACCATAGTAGAATGAGAAAGGACAGCGGTGTCATGATTGTACAAAGTAGTAATCTCAGAATTCATTGACTGACCCAACATTGATTGAGAGAAAAAAAGAAACTCCAAACAATAAAAGTAAACAAAAACACCAAAAAACCCAAACCCTTAAGAATCTATCTGAAGTTGAGGAGTTCTTACTGAGAGTTTGAAGCATGTAGTGCTGTTTTGCTCTGTTGTCCTGATTTAACTTGTGGTGGTCAAGCAGGGCTAGGCTAACAGTCTCCAGAAAGCCCCGATTGCATAATATTCATGCCTTCAACTTCTCTGTGAAGGTCAACAGTATCTCACATAACTGCCACTGATCAGTGCTGTATGAGCTGATGTCTCCTGGAGCTCCATTCCCACCTTCAATAGATGTGCTCTCGAGGGAGCTTCTAAGGGCTTCTTGGAAGTCTGTTTGCCCTGTTTATTCAATTAGGAGAAAAATACTTGGTGCTGAGAGCACAGTATCCACAGTAGCTGTGTTTCAAAGGGGTGAAAAGGACTTGCTCTTACTTCATCTCACAGGCTGAGTGTTTATTAGCAGTTGCACTGCAATTCTGATGCACCTCTGAAGTACATCTTCAGGTTTAATTTCATTTTAAAAGAATTCAGTTCATGTTTTTGAAGATCATACTCTCTGATGTGAAGACTAATACGGTAAATGGGGATAATCTGGAGATTTACTTCACATTCACTGAAATGTCCATAAGGATGAACTCTGAGATGTCCATTAACAACCTGTCCTCATTTATTTCTCACAGGCAGCAGCCCTCATGCTAGTAAAACATGACACATGATTCCAGATTTCGTGGAACAAAAGTAGACATGGAGGAATGGGACACTAAGAAAAGGAGGAAAAGTATGGATTTCTGAGTACTGATGTACCTTACCCCATCTATCTGCAAGTGCTAGGAATTTCAACAAGCAGGTCAGTAGCTGAATTCAGTATTACAAAATATATTAACTTACTCTTGTGAGCCAGCTTTTGTTATGAACATCTTCCAAATGATGTACAAATAAAAAGCTTGTAGATGTGTGTGTTCAGCTTTGCGCCCTGAGAATTACAATATTCCTGCATTCCTACAAGGGAAGGACTTCTATACTCTTCGGGCAGGTAAGACCACTTAGTGTCTGAAAAATTGAGATCCTAATTCCTGAATAAACATATTTAGACACTAATCAAAGTCATTTTAGATAATATTTCTGTATGTTACTTCTATGCATGAAAGTTACTTAGACTTTTCTTCCTTCAGTGACAGAAGTTGCAACAGTAATAAGTACTTTAAAGCTATGTCACAATAAAAAGTTTGAAATTTCCAGTAAATCCTCCCTGTCTCATGAACAAAAAAATTACAGTTCATTCATGTTCATATTAAGTAAGAAAAGAAAGAAACCAATGAAAAATAGGTCTTATGTTGTAAAGATAGGGGAAAAAAATGTGAATGGGAAAGAACATTTCCTTGGCAAACCAGTTTAGAAGAGTGTGGAATAAGAAGATGCTTCTTGTTTATTTATTATTCAGGTTCATACATTTTGCTTTCGATTCTTTGCCTTTGTGTTAGTAATTTCAATGCCAAATAAAGAGTTATTGTTGTATATAAATAAGAATATAAGACAAGGAAAAAAACCCTCATGATTAGACTCACAGGATGGCTGAATTTCAAATAAGAGCTGAGGAGAAAAAATGGTGCTACAAACCAGTAGCAGTGAATACAAAATCAAATAGAATAAACATTCATTACTAATTTGCCATATTTGCTGTTGAATTTTACAATCAATTAAAGGAAATCTTCATTCAACCCTATCTTAGTCTATCTTCCAAACCACATTTGTGAAATGGGAAGTTGTTTTTATTGTGGGATTGTGTTCCATTGGTTGATATTGTACCTTTGAGCTATTTTTCTTATAATTCATTTTCTCTTTCTGACGTTTTTGTATGCCTTGCTAAGAGATGCTCTCCCTTCTCGCATTTTTTTTTCTTTTTTTTTCCTCCTTTGCTTTTTTTTTTACATGTATCCCTACATCTTGTGGGATGTGTCTTTGCGTTTTGTTCGATAAGTTTATCTCTTAATTTGTTTTACTTAGTTATTAAACTATGATTGAGTTACAAATTATGCATATTCATGATTTGATTTACAATGGTTAGCTACCAGCCAAAAGCTGGTATTGTATTATATTTGTGTCCTTTAATCACATTATTTTCTGACTTATTGAGACAAAAATCTGACCTTTTTCATCTTCATTAAATTGCCAGAATGAAGTGGTCCTGTCTTGAGGAAAAATCGAGAATATTTCAGTATAGTTTTGTAATACAGCTCAATACTTGAGATTTTTCTAATGTGACTAAGAATAAAAATATTAAATCAAAAGCCAAAGTCACAGAGTAACTGTATTGTAGGAGACTGGGTAGGATCCAGTAAAAGTAGGAACTGAAAAAATTCGAACACACTCAGTAAGTATAGACTAATGGTAAAGGATTTTAAAATATTTGTTGTCCTTCAATAAACTAGAAATAAAACTTGGTGAAAATATATATATTAACTTTAGAACAATCTTCTTGTTGTTGTTGTTGACTCTTCAATATTGCCTTTAATCTTTGTTAGATTTCTGACTTTTATACTTCACAATAATACTTGCTTAAAGCTTTGCCTGTTTTCACGGAATTTGATATACATATAAAGAACATAGTCTTGTGTTGTTATAAAATGATTTCATTGTGATAACCAGAAGTTATGCACCCCTTTTCGTCCATCAAGTACATCTTTTTAACAAATTAATTGTGATTTGTAAATGCTCCTAGCTTAATACCCCATTCGAGCAAGTTTCACTACAAAACTGGGTATTGCTTTATCAGTGTAGAAGTCACTGTGGTATAAACCCTGCTAGAACTCAGATATAGAGTACTTTCAAGAGATTAAAGTGTTAAATAAAGGTTTGCAAGAAAAATCCATGAGGTATAGAGCAGAAAATGGTTACATTTATTTTATGCAATGAATCCATATTTTCAGGTACCAGCACTTCTGCCAGTTGGTTTGGAGAATGGTTCTGCATACAGCAAGGGCAACACAGACAAATCTGTAGGACAATGAATCTACTCCTGCTTCCTTTCAGTAGAATAGAGGGATCATTTTATCAGTCTCAACATGAAAGACTTAACAGTTGGCATAATAACTAGGTTGGAAATTGGCTTGTAAATGATCCATAATTTGGTTACATAATCCATGAATAATGGGTGTACCTACAGATTATGCCTCTCCATATGCCAAAAGAGCAGAAAATCTGTGAACTCAATCTCTTGATAAAGATTATATAGCAAGTGCCTTTTGAAGTAAATACCAGTTAATATCTTGCTTCTGAGATGTGTGTTTGTGCACATGAAATAGTTTCATGTGCCTCCTAGAGAGAAAAACTATCCACAAAGTAAATAGACTGCTCTAAGCAACGTTTCATTTATACATGCGTATCAATCCTGGATTATAGACAATTAAACAACAGATATTTTATGTGTACCTCAATCCAATGGAATTTAGAGATCCTAGAAACATTCCCCTCAGAATTCAGTGTGCTGCATTAAGTCCCTTGATCTTGTTATAAGTCACTTATTCGCAACTAAATTCCAAATTGAAAAGAAACAGAAGTTTGTAACAAGGTGCTTTCATTCACGGACATCCTATCTACTGATGCTTCAAGTTGTACTTGGGATGCAAGATACTTATATTTAGAAGAAATACAAAAAGGGATGTAGAAGTGATAACATAATACCAAAATCTTTCTTGGATTGCCATTCCTGAAATTTGTGTGTGTATGTGTCTGTGTGTCTATGTTAACTTTCATATATGATGTGTTCCTCTGTACTATGTGCTGCCTCAAAATCTGTTTTTGTGACTAGCTGCTGAAACTTGTGTATCATAGAAATGAGGATTGCTATAGAACCAAAACATCTCTGCTTCTAATTGCCATCTTTCTTTGAAGTGATTATTCCAAACTTAAAACATATTCCCCCCTTTCTCTTTTAAGAAAAAAAGTATTTGGACTCCAGGCATGTGTCAAATAACTGGTCTGGAAGTTAAAATGAAAGCCTGTTGGGTTATAGGATATAAAAAAGCACCTAATAACTGCAAGCAGGCATTAAATTTATTTGGAACAGTAGAGTGTGTTGCACTTGGACTGCTCCAGAATTGCTGTGTCACTACTACTTTCAATGGGTCTAGAATATTGCAGAAAGATATCCTAATTAATTCCTTGAGGCAGTTTAGAGGAAGTTTGTAATGGTCTGAACATTTTGGTATTGACAACTGCTATGCACAAAACATGTAAGCAACCTGAAAACTGCTTGCTGCTCCTCAAGGGACCAAGCATGCTTTTAACCAGCTTCAGCCTAAAAAATGACACTGCATAAGGATTTTCATACCCTACAGTTGAAGTGCTGGAGCCTGAGTTGTTGACCTGTGAATGAGTAACAACCTAGCAGAATGTTTTGGTTTTCTTATTGGCTTCATGTTCCAGAGGCAGAACCTGGCCCACCTGTGTCTCTGT
>JAVSBS010001076.1:2629-33189 GCA_033124195.1 Coracias cyanogaster | reverse complement strand
TTTCTTTTCTTTTTCTTTGTTTCTTTTTTTTTTTTTTTTTTTTTTTTTTAATTGGGGAAATACTATTTGTGTCCTACCACCTTGTATATTTCCGTTCCTTAAACACTACCTGGAAAATAAAACTTCCTGTTAATTTTGTTAATATTTTGACTTTTCAAGCCTTTTGAGTATTAAAGTGACTGACAGAATCTGGTCCCCATACAGAGGGTAGGAGTTGTGTAGGGGCAAGTTTATTAACATTTAGTTGAGTAGTTACAACTCTATCTGTTGTCCTAGGTGTATTTGAAGGTGGAAAACAGGATTAGTGCTGGTGTGAGCGCTGCACTGAGGAACATAGGTGGATGTTTATGTTCTCTGTCTTGTCTCTCTGGTTGCTGTTATAAAATAGAAAGAGGAGAGAGAAAGCATAGTGTCTTGGCATAGTCTAAGGTCTGAATGTGAGTAGACAGCAACTGCAGGTCTTCCGCCTGATTTCACTGCTGTCCTTGAGCACAAATCCTTAGGAGGAGCTCTAGAGCAGATAAAGTAGGAGTATCTTAACTGGGATGCAGATCAAAGATGTGAATGATCCCCATCAGCTGTTTGTGTAGTGAAGTGGGAAAGAGCTTAGACTGGCCTCTGCCATGGAAGGAAGAAGCCCTTCCCGCTTGAGAGGGCATGTGCTATTTAGCTTTTGGTTTCATTCAGACCTGTCTGCAAGTGTTGAAAAACTTTAATTTTATAGGCAGGTGCTGAAGACCATTAGCAGTTGTTTTTTAAATTTCTTGTCCCTCTGTGACACTTCTGTTGGAGGTCAAGGGAGTCTGAAGACTCTGAAGTAAAGATCAGTAGCTCTAACATCTTAGGGTAAGTATCTGCCACTGCTGATAGGCTTGCTTTGTTACCAACTGCTGTTGAGATCCAAAATGGGTATGGTGGAGGTTAGTTTTAAAGAGGTTAAGGAAATCAAGTATTGGGGCATTTTCAGGAGAAATGCATTATTTTTCAAATGCAGTCAACATTCATAGGATTGTTCAACTTATTTCCTTGTTTGTTTTTAAGTAGAATAGATGGCTTCTTTTTTTCCCACCTGCTGTGTTCTTTCAGTGTTCTTCATGCTGCCAATGTGTGGCTGTTTTTTTGCTCTTTACAATTAGCATGGAAATCTGGAGGTGCAGTGTATGCTTTTAAGTGTGCATCAGTAGTGAATTTATGTTGAGATGCAGCCTAAAAAGTTACATGCTGTTTTGATGTTTGGTATGTATTGAATTAAGTATTTTGTGTATTTCAGATGATAAAAAAGATATTGACCATGAAACAGTGGTGGAAGAGCAGATCATTGGAGAGAATTCTCCTCCAGATTACTCAGAGTACATGACAGGGAAGAAACTTCCTCCTGGTGGAATACCTGGCATTGACCTCTCAGACCCCAAACAACTGGCTGAATTTGCTAGGTAAGTAAGAAGAAAGGATCTTTAAAATGGTTTTCTTTTCACTGGTTTAATTGTGAAGCTGTTAGGTGGAATAAATGGTAGATTTAGCATGGCTTATTGTTCCATTTAATTATCTTCTGAAACAATGGACTTAATTCAAAATGGAGTAACTGATACTGTGTTAAAATAACTGGGTTTTATATTCAGCAGTGACTCCTTCAATGACTTGTGATCTGTAGCCCTTGTTGGGTAAGGCAGGACCTAAATACATTGACAGACTCCATCTTTTACATGACAGAATGGATCTTTCATCTGAGTAGTCTTAGATTCTTCAGACCAAAGGGTCCCATAAATGAAATGCCGCATTCAGATTGTTCAGTACAAGAAAGCTAGACTACAATATTTAGTTTGTAGAGCCACTTACTGTTCTTTTTCACCTGCTTCTTACTTAAGCTCTAGGTCTTCTTTTCAGTGGAGTCACATGTTTTGCACTTTCCAAGTGCCACTGATAACTACAGTTTCACAATTGGTAACTATTCTGCTTGGATTTTCCTCTCCTGAATCAGAATCGTTGCTCGTTTACATGTCAATACAGTGGCCTGAGTTACAAGGTGACTTTTACTTTCAAATAGAGATGAAGTGAGAGATGAAGTGACTGAAGCTCTGTTCTGTGAGGAGAGTATGGAAAGTGTCATGTGTCTCTTCCCCCCTCCCTCTGCAGAGCCCCTGGTTCTGGTGCTCAGGGCAGCTGGTGGCCGCCAGATAGCAAGGTTGCCAGGGCAGTCTGCTTTGGCACCTGGAAGCTGTGACAGTAGCATTGCCTTTGTAGCACCTACTTTGCCCCCTTCTTTGTGTGTGTGTGCTTGTAATTGCCAAAGGCGTATGCCTCGACTCTGTGCATCAGCAGCTTTAATGCTCATGTCTCTAAATAGCTGAGTACAACTGCTGCCTTCCTGTGGCTGCTATAATCAGGTTTTCACATGTTGAGAGCAAACCTTGTCTGTATGAAGCTATGCTCATTTTCATTTTGTTACCACCTGGCTGTTCTTCAGAGATCTGGTGCACAATTCTGACATTGGAGCAGGTGGATGGTCAGATGTTATACTTACTTCCTGGGTTGGCTAGTAGAGGGAGAAGTATGTTTTGGTGGTCTTTTTTTTTTGTTGGTTGGTTGGTTGGTTTTTTTGCACTGGGCTTTTTCAGCTAATTGCTATATGGCAGGGATTGTTGAGATAAGTTCTGGTCTGTCTTCTTGGTTAGGTGCATCTTGGTGTCCAGTGCGTGCATCTACTCTTGTTTCACCTCTTTGATTCTGCTGCTTTTTACAAGATTATTCTGTTTCTCTTCAGTGTGTTCATGCCAGAGGATTACCAACACAGCCTGGTCCCATGATTATTTTCAGTAACGCTATTAAACTATGAAGTTTGAAGGCTCCCAGTAAGATAGTTTTGCAGGACTTGCTTCCTGCTTCAGGCTATCCAATCTAGAAATTTATAACAGCACATCACAAAAACCTGAGAATAGGATTTTATCTAAAGCGGTGGGTTGTTCTAGCTACTTATATTGTAGTTACTTGTTGATTAAAATGATTGTGTTTTCCTCTGAGACCTGCTGAAAAGTTAATATAATTTTTTGTGAAAGCAGATGTTTAAGTGACTCCGAGTGTACAAGCGTTCTAATTCTGAAATGTTACTTACACATTTCTGCTTATCACATGCTCAGAATGGTCTTCTCAGTTATTTTAAGACATGCTGAAACCTTTGGTTCTATTAAACATTTAAGTACTGAACAGCAGCTATCTTTTGTTAGGAAGTTTAAATAGTTTCTCATAGGGTATTCTCCATGCAAATACTGAATATTTTTCTCCAGATTGGTTTGAATACTTGAAATGGTTGCCAGGATTTGGGCTTCTTGAAATGACCAGATTGCTTCTATCAGATCTGTCTGCGTGTTTCTTAATATTGTAAAATGTACTGCATCTTTGGGTGTTAGTTTAGTTTTCTGTTGAGAAAACAGTGGCAGCTGTCAGTAATTTAAAAATAAAATTCTTAGAATGTTCTAGGAAGTTCTAGAGCTAGCAATTGTAGCAGATGATGGAAAGATTGAGTTCTATTTGTACAGTCTCTTTTCTGTTAATATATTTCTCTACAACAGATAAAATGTAATCCCCGTCAGTCATAAGAAAAATATATGGTGGTAGAGTAAGCAACTCGGAGGGACAGTACCTTTAGCAGTATCCCCAGGTTGCTCAAGACCTGTGAAGAATTGTTCTGATAGCTTGATTGTAGATATGTGAAAACCTGAAGCATCCTCTGTTTTAAGAGAGGTTTTTAAATTTCTTGGTCAGAATTGATGATTGTCAAACTTTTTTGCCTTAAAAAGAAAAAAGGGAAAATGAAAAAGAAAACTGTTAGTTCTATGTTAGATCGTAAATGACCTTGTATAGCCGAGGCTGAAGAACACGGCTGTATTAGAATTTCAGTAAAAGAATTTCAGTATTAGAATTTGGTAAAGTCTTGGTCCTCTTGCACTGAACCACGTTGAAGGGGCTTCTTTGAGCTTGTAGTGTGAATTGAAGCACTGATATCTACAAAACTATTTTTATACTGATCAGTTGTCTTGTTGATCTACATGACTGCGCAGTACTGCTGGAAGAAAAAACAGGGTTTACATGTTTGAAGGCCCTGGGAATAAAGCTAAAAGAATGTGGGTTTTTTGTGTAAAGTTGTCTGAAAGTTTGAAGCATTGCTGGTTGCTTTACAATTAAGAATTTCAAAATTCTTAGCTGTATTCTGAAAACGTCAAGCAGCACATGAAGTTGAAACTTAGGCAGCTTTACATGCTATGAGTAAGGTTTTGAATAACAAATTTGTGTTTTGATGACTTGAAAAAAAGAATTATTCACAGTCCACATATAAGGAAGCATGAACTGGCTAGTAAAATTGTATGTTGTGTATTTTGTGCAGTTGAGAGCAAGTTATTTTCAGTTGCTTTCCTGTTTTCATTAAGATAGTTGGAAAAATCTCACTATCTGTTTATAGAAATTAGCTCCTCAAACCTGGGCAACATTCACTGTTATAACCATAGTATCTTGTTGTGATTAAAGATAAACAGACTTGAGATATTTGCATCAATTCTGAGGAACAAAGTTCTGAGGTTAAGCTTAAATAGGCGAGGCTTGAGTTCTAGTGGTAACAGCTGTCAGGTTCTGGAGTTCTGATCATGTTTTGGTTAGTGAGAGGTAAGGCAGGGGTGGACTTGATGCTTGGAAGCCCTCTGTAGCTCTGCAGGCAGTAAAACAATCCCAAACGAAGAAAAAATTCAAACTGTATAGTCAGCATCTGCAGCGGGCACCCCTGGTGCTTAGCAGCTAGGTGGCACTAGCAGAGCGAGCAGTTAAGCCTGTGTCTGCTCATCCGCTTGTCTTTCACCGCTTGTTAAGGGCGGTTGTCATTGAGTCATACAGCAGGAATCCGGATCCTTTAACTGGAACTCTTATAAAGGCTTCTACACGTTCTAAAACTACTGAAAATACTGTGAGTAAACAAAGCCGTGTCAGAACCTGACGATGTGTTTGCTAATGCATAGGTGAATGACCATCAATTATATCTGAGTGGACAGTTTATTGCCTTTTACAAAGTACTTTGTTCTTTAGGATGCTTTAAAAACGCAATTAAAATTGTTGATTTCTCTCAGGCAGTCATGTCGGAATGTGAAATGTTAGTTGTGGATGATCTGCTCAGAAAGAAATAGAACCTGATCCATTACGATGTTCCCACTTGATAGCTTTAAGTAGGACACTGGAAGTCCTTTCAAGTGAAATAAAATGTTTTATCCAAGTCTCAACTGATTGCAAGTATTTCTGTAGTTAGCTAGGAGTTATAACTACTTGGTAATAAAAGCTTGGGGAAGTAGCAGACATATTTCTAGGTGGTGACTATGGCAGATTCCCCCAAACAGCCAGTGAAAGGCTATCCCAGGTTGCCCCTTCCCTCTTACCCTTCAGACAGATACATGACTGAACTGGCTAAAGACAGGATAATACAGATATCAGTAAAACTAAGAAATAAAAGGGGAATATGCTATAGCTGGGAAACTGGCAAAGTAATGGGTCCTAGTGGTAAAAACCTTACCTTCTGTGGCTTTATTTTCTGCTCTGCTTAGTACCTTCCCTGAAGGAGAGCCATTGTGAGGACTGCTCTGCCTTTCTATCCACTTTCCAAAATAGATAGGAAACAAAGGAGATGAACCTGCATTAGAGTTTGAAATTGGACACCCTTCTTAAAAGTGACAAAGCTTTGTGGTCATTTAGATTTATGACTTAAGTCTCTTTATAAGGTGTATGCTTTTGTACTGGTTTTGTTCTTGTTAGAAGCTTAAAGGTCAGTTAACTGACAGTTGCTTTACCCAAAGTGTTGTTCTAGAGGAGAGGAAATATCTTCCTCTGTACCACCCTGCAAAGGTCACTCTCTCTGTTTACACAAATGATATTCTTCATAACTAGAACAAAACCAGTAAATATTTTTGTCAGAATATTGGAGCGAAAGAGAACTTAAAACAGTTTTCTCTCCTAACTGTGACTGAAGCATGGTAACACACTGGCTGTGGGCTGTGTGGCTGTATAGAGAGATTCCTAGGACATCTAGTGCCACTCCCCTTTATTTATCCAAAAGCCAGTCTAGCCAGTTTCAGGGGTTCTTCAGCACAGATGAATTCTTGTAGCAGCATAGGACTGTGACCCTCATGTTAATTCTGCCTTTGCAGGGCAGTACAAGGGTAATGGCAGGGTGATGGAACAGGTCAGAAGTGGCAGTGGCACTGCTGAGAGATAAGAATTTCTTCCTAAGTATTCTTAGGGTTGTGGTTATCAGCACAGGTAACATTACTACTGGTCATCAGAGACCACAAGGAGTTGCCTGAGAGAGAGTAATGCTGTTTAGGGTAGATTTATGTATAGGAGGAAAAGAAAGGATGTGAGAACAGAGAAGTTTAAGAGGCATAAAAGGGAGATAATGGAACAAGGGGGTAAATCTATACTGGTATTTGGTTTTTAACTTGTGGATTTCCTTTGTTCCTAGCCTTAACACTTTCTGTGGCTAACTTTAAAAATGGATCGATCCACAAGCCAATAGGTTGTGAAGGTTGACAGGTTTGTGCTGGGGATTGGTTCCATCAAGGTACAGTTCTTCCAGTTCAGCTGGGGAGATGAAAGGAGGTAGTTAGCTCTTACTTTTTTTATATTCCACAGTGACAGAGTTGCTTGCTTTATTTTGAGGAACTGAGTGGTTTAATACCAGTGATTTCACTCAATCTTCCTTATGCATGGATAGGAGAGGGTGCTTTTATGGCGATCATTCTGTGAAGCTGTTGGGTTGCACACCTTCCTGCCCCCTCTGCTGTCCCCTCTTTCTTCCCTCTGTCACCCCCGTGCAAGTTGTTAGCAGACTTAGCCCTTAATTGCAGTGTCTCAGTACCTTGATCCAAAAGGTACACTTGCTAGTTTTTCAGTTAGCCTGACTGCAGTTACTATTGCTAGGTATGGACCATGTGAAATCACTGCAGAAATGAAAAATCTGGTCTTGCCATGTAAATTGACTTTCTGCAAAGGCAGCCTTTCCAGAAGTTCCGCCTGGGTATTAATGTGTATGTCTGTAGTTTTAAATAGTATGTGTTAGAGTTCTGTTTTTCATTAATGTTTCAGGCTGAGAAAACTTGGATGGAGCTGGTAGAGATGCTCTACTGGGTGGGAGCCAAAAGTCTAACCACCAGCAAGAGCTACCTGCAACAATGTATTTTAAGATCAACAGCCCAGATTGTAGTCTGGTCTTCTTTTGCAGAAAGTTAATTTTAAAGTAAGACCAAAGCCTTTTTTCTAATACATTTGAACATGTAAGTCTTTAAATTCTTTTTTGAGTAGTTGTCCGTATGGATTCCACGGCCTTGTGAGCAAGATGATCTTTTTGACAAAATTCTGTCGTAGCTGTGCCTGTGGTGTACGTGCCCTCATGCCTTTAATCCAACTGTACGAAGGGCCCAGCAGCTTCTTGCTGCCTGTGGCACTGAGATATAATCTGGACACTGTTGGCTGCCTCTTCCTGTTGAAGTGTCTGCTTCTGTTTTGTTGTATAGCTTGGTTGCCTGCACTTATACACAGTCTTGTTCCACATTTTAAGCTTAAGTTGCCCACTTCCCATACGTGCAGGAGAAATGAAAAGATGTAAAATCTGCCCCTTTATTAACTAAACTTTGTTGTCATTTTATGGTCAATAGGGAATAAATGTTTTTATATTCAAGTGTACTGCTGGGTTCGTACTCCTCGCTTTAGAAACAAAGCTTAAAAATTCAAAAGTCAGCTTATTCCAGAATGAACACTCATAATGTTACATGCATGCTCAGACACTGAACTAAAGAATGTAAGGTGTGTGTTGAAGCTCCAGTCTGTCCCATGTCTGACCACCTGGTTCAGCTGTGATTGTTTCCTTAAGCTTCCTGGTCTAGAAGCTTTCTGACTGCACTGGCCAGGGTATTTTTTCCTTCACTCTACTTCTGCAGCCTGTTAGAGATGACACTGTTGCAGCATTTCTTTCTCAAAGATTGACTTAATACCAGAGGCAAGACATGAGTTGGGAATAGCATTTCACACTATGATCAGTGGGATCTTAAGCCAAGTGCAAAAAATGCAGGTGCTACCCACTGAAGCTGTTTACCACATCTCTTACTAAGTGATTCCTTTCTCTGTCTGGTCTCTCCCTTTACAGGTGGTCAGTTAAGGCTTCAGAGCAATAGTGGTTTGACTCATTCTGATAATGTCATGGATACAGATTTTGGGCCTAGACATTTTTGCTTTGTTTTTTGAGGCTAGAGAGATGACCCAGCCAACATTTAACAAGATGATAGAGTTAGAAGTGCTTTTGGCAGAGCTTTGCCCCCTAAGGGTGTTTGTTCTCTAATGGAATTAACCTATGGCACTGTGTTCTCTCATGTCCCGTCTTGTCAGAGCATTCATCTGTGTCCGTTTTGGCATAACAGACACTCATTTCTATGCTTTTCCCTTTTGTAAAAATAGAGACATGATAAGGAGAATCCCCTGCAAAGCGTAGTTGAAAGCTTTCTTTAGGGGTACTGTAAGAAAGCTTTTGTGTGTGATTTCCTATAGTCTCAGTACCTGTAGTACTACCAGTCTAGAACATCACTGGAGAGTGTAGTCAGTCAGTTAATCCCAGTCACTTGTTTGGATTTAGGTGTTTAACAGTTTACTCATAAACTAAACACAGCACAATAATGCATATAATCCCATTGGAATAAAGAACTACATCTAATCAAGGTCATCTAAGTGTATCTGTAATCTTGGAAAAAGTTATCAGGAAGATTGAGATAACAAAGAGGCTGATCTATAGGAACAGATACAGTTTGCTGTATTCAGGATGCTTCTGCCCTTAAATTGATGAGATGTTTAGGTGATGATGCAGGAGGAGCTGTATGATGCTGTTTGTCACATCTGTATTTTTAACCCTGCAGGAGACTGCAGTGTTCTTTAGGGAGCACTGTACGTATTCGGTGTAGTCTAGAGATGGGAGCCAGCAGGAGTTTCACAAATGTCCACTTAGAAAAAAGAAAAAATTCAAGTTCTAAATCCTTGGGTGAAGTGGCTGTCGAGTGCCTTAGTCTGTACATGGTCACTTGAACTGTGTTACATCTACAGTACTGAGGAGTCACACTGAGGGACAAGTGAGAGCCCACATAGACATAGGAGACTTCTCCATCAGATTATTAAAAAAGCATGTGAAAAAACCTCCTACATTTATGAGCTACTTGGAAATTTCTTCTCTTGACCCCATTTTTCCATATCTGTTCCCAGGAGCTGAGCTCATGAGGATTAAAACTGTCCTGGATAGCAATAGACTCCTCTCCTTAATTTTAAGAATAGTGATACTGACAATTGTAGTTCTTTTGTTAAAATTGAGCCACTCATCTCTGTTTAATTGAGACCAGAGAGTACATAAGGAAACCTTTAGTTTAACACTACAGATATGTAGCCTGTCATACAGAGCTGTCTTGTACTGTGCTACCGGGAAAAATAGTTCAAGAACTCTCATTAATTGCCCTTCTGCAGCGAGGTTTTGGATGTGCAAAATCTCATTATTTACCTAAGCGAATCTCCAGCTGTATGAGGTGTGTTTATTTATACCTGCCTATGTCCATCATAAGGTGGAGATAAGCAATTTATTTTTGATTTTTTTTCTAGTTTTTAGGACAGCAATACAGGTTTGAGAAATAAAGATAGATAAAAGTGCAGTACACTTCCCTGGAGTAGTGTCTACACAGCTGACTCCTCTCTGACATTCAGACAGGTGGTAGTTACCACAGGACTGTTCTAACAGCGTTTTCTGCAGGGAATCTTAATTGTGTTTGAGCCACCTAAGACACACCAGCGATTGTTTGCTGGGCTACTTACACAGTCAGCAGAGACTAACAGCACCTCTAAAGTAGTGGTGGAGACCATTGTCAGCAACCAAGAGAAAATAATGATTGTCAGTTGCCAAGAGTGTAATCCATGTGTACAGTGGCTTAAAGTAAGAATAATTGCAGGTTCTGTTATTATAATGGATGTCTATGTTGTCCATGTAGATTCCACAACTTGCCTGCCTGCCTTGCATCTGTAGAGTTTCTTCTGAAGTCTTGAGCGGTGAAAATACTGAAGAATGAGTGAAGCTACTCTGTCCTTCATGTCTGGTGCAGGGATAGAGCGGAAGTGAAGATAAATAGGCCACATGGGTACTGGCCCAACAAAACCAGAGTTTTCAAGCAAAAACTCCTGATTATGATTAGTATAAGTCAGAAAAAACCCCCCTCTATTTCCACATACTCAAAGGAATAGGAAGGTAGTATTAAATGTCTTACTCTGTATTGAGAGGTCCTTCTGGAAAAGCTGAACTTTCAGATGCCAAACTATACTGTTAATATTATTATGAAGGTTTTGAAGATATTAAACTGAGTACTATTGATGCTATTGAATAAACGTGCATTTTGTAGGCAGTTATGGGAGAAGAGCTGCCTACTAAAGTTTTTCTGCTAACGTGTTGGTCTTTGTTTTTCTTATCTTTAAGAATGAAACCACGAAAAATTAAAGAAGATGATGCTCCGCGAACGATAGCTTGTCCTCACAAAGTAAGTGAAGTACTCAGCTTCTGAGTAGGTAGTAATCTGTAGACCTGAGTTTTGTATTGATGTTTTCTCTTGAGAATGAATAACTATTAATAGACTACTCTCAGTTAACTGTATTTTAGTTATTATTCTTTATAGGCTTCCTTAAAAATCTTTCACTGAATAATTATTATTATTATTCCCATTCCTTGTCTTAAGGTTAGTGCATCCCTAATCTTCTGGTAACCATGATGCACAGTCCCTAACATGCTGGTTTTACTGTTGTGATTTCCTGCCACCCAAGAATACATACTTGAAAGAATGTTCTGAAAGCTGTTCAAAGTACGTTCCTAAGATCTCTCTATCCTCTGCTTGGAAACTTTGACAGATTTGGAGTCTAGATCAGGAATCAGCAAATTATGGTGCAGATGCTAAAGTCAGCATTATTGGAAGACTTTGAATTACATTCCACAGAGCTGGAAGGTGCATCATCTTGAAAAAGAGAGAGAGGCATCTTAGATGATTCTGACGCACTGGTAATGGAGAAGCCTCTGTCTTGAATAAATGTTGCCAGTCACCTAGATTGGTAGCATCCAGCTTTACTGCATTGTCCAGCTTTTGTAGAGCTTCTGTTAGCTGACTTAGTTTGTAACGAAAAAAGACAAATACAATCTTGCTGACTTCTGGTCTAGATAAGTGTGAGCCTAAGCAAATAATCAGGGCAGATAGCTAATAGTGCACATTAGAGAGCATGAATAGAAGGCTTCTTTCTGACAGCCATAGTCCTGGATTCCTCTTTGTGCTTGTATTGATTTCCAATTCTTCACATTCTACAATTATCATGTTTTTATTGTAGTATAGTATGTGGAGATACAGGAACAGTTACTTCGTACAATGCCAAGGAATGCTGCCTTCATTTCTTTGATTTACTTTTTCATAGCCTCAGCTTCATCTGAGTGGGGAGGGGGAAAAGAATATTCTGTCCTTCCATTTTCTCTCTTTTAGTGTTTCTAGGCTTTGTGCATTTATGGCTTCAGTTTAAAAAAGAAAAATACTGTGGAAGTTGTAAATGTTCCTATCAGAGGCAAGTAGGGACTTTGAAATAAATGCTAAAAAAAGTTAATGGTATTTTTATTTTGGTGCTTCTTTGCCCCACCTGCTTTTGTTATGTGTAGTGAATGGTGGCACAACACTTCTTAAATTAGCCAAAGAAATTCTAGTGCCTGAAGAGAGAACTCTTCCTGAAAGTGGCATTTCTTCCTTTTTTTTTTTTTTTTTTTAAGAAATAAGGCATCTTCAAATGTGGTTATTAGTCTGGGGGGGGTGGAATCCAAAGGGAAAGCCTGCAGAATATAAGATTAGCAATTTAATGTCCGATTAGGTTCTGTTGTTGAATGTTACGCCTCATAACACAGTGATGTTTAAACAGCATCACTTGGAGTATGGATAGAATTTAGAGTTGTTAATAGGATTTTATTGAGGGATTTTGAACCTTGAGGGAGACATAAAACATAGATGTCTATTGTTTGTCACTAAAAGGTGGAAAAAAAAAGGCATAGAAAGGTTAGATAAAGAGAGCCCCAAGTCACTGCTGGCTTAAGTGTACCATGGAATCAAAAGTATTATTCCTGTGTCAAGGCAGTATGGGCCCCAGATGTACTTCTGATGCCGTACCCAAGTTAATGTGTATTTTGCTTTTGGGTTGTGTTGGCTCTAACTCAGATTCTCCTACCTGATTCAGTTGCCCAGTATCACTTAGGTCTGAACTGTAGCAGCAGTGGCAATCTTTTTATATCTCAGCGGATCAATCTGCTGCTGCCACTTTTGACAAGGTAGTTTCTGTAAGCTCTTAATGTTGTGGAAACCCTCTTGCTCCATTTCTCAGGAATGGGAAAGACAGAGAAGGAAGAAGATAGAATGTTGGGAGATAGTGATGCACATACAAATTGGTACTAGAGAGTAATCAGTAGTATATTAGAGGCTGTATTGTATATTGTAGCACTGTAGTATTCAGAATATAGCACACTGAAGAATATACCATAGGTGTCCATCAGCTATCATTCTGTCTTCTGGGTTGGTTTTGGTTCTTTTTTTTTTTTCCTGTGAAACTGTTAGTGCTTTTGTTTGGTTTATTCATTTGCTTCTGTCAGAGCATCTGATGCACCTTCTCCATGAGACTGTCCTATTATTCATTTGACTGCACATGGTTCCTAATACTAAATGAGGAAAGAGTTTGAAGGTTTTTTGTTTGGGATAGTGTGTTATTTGTGGGTTGTTCCTTTTTTTTTTGTCAGCTTTTCATATGGTTAGTTTTCTTGGTACTGCTTTTAAAAAAAAAATGTATGGGGTCTCCTTCTCAGGGCCAACTTTTAAGAAAGTATTCAGGATATAAAAGCACTTTAAATGCTTGTTCTGTAGCAGATAAAACCTTCTTTATCAGAACTAGCTTACCTACTAATTGAGTTTCACTGTTCTTTTTAAGGGCTGCACAAAGATGTTCAGGGACAACTCTGCCATGAGGAAGCATCTGCACACTCATGGCCCTCGAGTACACGTATGCGCAGAATGTGGCAAGGCCTTTGTGGAGAGCTCAAAACTAAATCGACATCAGCTAGTTCATACCGGAGAGAAACCGTTTCAGGTATTGTTACCCTCCAGACAAAAGTACCACAGTTTATTCAGTGAACATGTGTAGAATGTAACCTTCCATAGGACTTCAGGGATGCTGTGTTTTTTCTAAAATCAGATGAGGCACTGAATGATCACCTTAAAAAACAGGAAGTTTCCTAAAGGTGACTAGGCTATCATTTAACTATTTCTATGGGCTTTTGTTAGAAATTGTATGGACATGGGAGATACCTTCCTCTTTAAAAACGAAGCCTGAGGTTACTACTGAATGAGGAAAATGTCTCTTTCTCATCATAATCTTTTCAACTTAGTACTTGTGGACAACTGGAATTTGGTGCTTTTTGCTCAGTTGATTCATGAGACTAATTTTCAGTAGTGCGTGTTAATCAGTCTTCAGCAAAATGATGGTAGTCACTGAATCTCTTTCTGTCCATATCAAGTCCTGTGAGCTTCTGCCACCAGAAGTCCCCCACCTGCTTCATATGATACCCCTTATAAGTTTTCTTTACAGGTATTCGTAGTCTTTGAGTGTATCTGTGTCTTCCAGTATGTATTCCAGCTATGCTATTTTTTGTTGATTTTTTTTTTTTTCTTAATTATTTCAGGAACTTTATTTGCAGTTCTTAGGCATTCATTTAGGTGTGTGTGCTGGAGCTGCTGTGTGGTAAATATAAGTATTTCCTGCTGAACATGCTGCCCTATGTATTACAAGCCCATCTTAAAAGTAAAGCTGCTAGTATCCCAGAAGGGGGAAATTCTTACATGAAATCTTTCTGTTTTAGAGTCCAGCATCGCAAAATACTGTTTCAAATGCAGAGAAGGTGTTTTTAGTGAAAGCATTTGCTTGCATGCTGGAAGTTATTTCCCTTTTTGAAAACAGATATACAGCTGTGGTAACCTGAAGTATTCATTTTGCTTTTTGATACAGTTTAGTAGTGATGATCACAGCTTCACCTATAATAATCTGCAGCATCTAGCTTCATGTTTGTGTGGTCTTGTGATTTAAAGAAGAATATTCTTCTAATCAGTGACTGAAATGCGTGCTGTTTCGTTGGCTAATGGAGTGTGTCTTTTCCTTTCAACAGTGTACGTTTGAAGGATGTGGAAAGCGTTTTTCACTGGACTTCAATTTACGCACACATGTGCGAATTCATACTGGCGACAGGCCCTATGTTTGCCCATTTGACGGCTGCAATAAGAAGTTTGCGCAATCAACTAACCTGAAATCTCACATCTTAACACACGCTAAGGCCAAAAACAACCAGTGAAAGTTGGAGGAGAAAATTCTTGAACTCAAAGCATCTTACAGGAGTATGAATTGGAAATAAATACGCCTCCCCTTTGTATATTGTTTCTAGGAAAGAATTTTAAAAAAAGAACCCTACAAACCTAAAGGACGTGTTTTGATAAGTAGTAAATAAAAAGAAAAAAAAAAACCCCACAAAAAAAAACTGTTAAGGTGACGTTGCTAAGATGCTCTACCTTGCTCTGTAATCCCGTTTCAAGAACACGGTGTTTTGTAAAGTATGGCCCCAACTGGAGGGGTCAGTTCATGAACTTGCGTCAAAAAAGACAATTCTTTATACAACAGTGCTAAAATTGGACTTCTTTTCACGTTCTTATAAATATGAAGCTCACCTGTTGCTTACAATTTTTTTAATTTTGTATTTTCCAAGTGTGCATATTGTACACTTTTTGGGGATATGCGTAGTAATGCTATGTGTGATTTCCTGGAGGTTGATAACATGCTTGGGGTAGATTTTCTTTAAAAGAATGGGCAGTTACATGCATACTTCAAAAGTATTTTCCTGTAAAGAAAAAAGTTATATAGGTTTTGTTTGCTATCTTAATTTTGGTTGTATTCTTTGATGTTAACACATTTTGTATAATTGTATCGTATAGCTGTAATGAAATCATGTAGTATCAAATATTAGATGTGATTTAATAGTGTTAATCAATTTAAACCCATTTTAGTCACTTTTTTTGGAGAAATACTGCCAGATGCTGATGTTCAGTGTAATTTCTTTGCCTGTCCGGTTACGGAAAGTGGTGCTCAGTTGTAGAATGTATTGTACAGGCACTGACCTTTTATTAACACCTGGTAATATGTACATCCCATGTAATAGAAAGGGCAACAATAAAACCGTGGTCCTAAAGAAAGAACATGGCAGAAAATGATCTGTAAGCACAGTATATTTTCTTCTGTTGTCCAGAGCAGTCCTAGTTCCTCTTGACCTCCCAGAAATGGGAAGCTAAAAAACCTCAAGGTTCCTTTATTTTACATTCAATTACAGTGATTTGTGAGTAAATTATATAATGCCACACCAGGTGGTACACCCAAATGGAATTGCTGATGGTAATTCTGTGTTGTGGGTTGTTTTTTGTTGTTTTTTTTTTTTGAGTTACCAAGACTTCCACTAACTGGAACAGTAGATTTGGAGACTTTGCAGTGTAGTGGGAAGCTTTCAGTGTGCCTGGACAGCAGCTAGGTAAAAACAGTACAGTAAATAACTAAATGGGCACCTTTTTCAGTCAAGGAAAGGAATCTTGGAGGTTTACATGCAATAACAATGGAAAGTGGAGGAATGGTAGGATTTGAGTTGTTGTACCAGAAAAAAAGAGAATTGTCTTTTTTCTTTTGGCTTACTTGTTTGACTGAGTGTAATGATGAAAATTCTTGGAACCTTGTTGGACACCTTTTCCTTCAAAACAGGAATTCAGAGTTCTTAGAGAACTTTATGGAGTTTTAATGCTCTAACTAAAAGTGGTTACTACTCATTTGTTCAAGTGTTCAAAGAGATTTGCAGATACTATAGTAAAATGTGACAGATTAATAAACATAAAAATATGCACAGAAACGCAGAAGTATTATTTCTAAAAGGGATGTGACATTTTAATAGAGCAAAAACTTGTTAATCTTTTTCTGAATTCTGTTCTTAAAAGGTTCATCAAGTTTTTCATTGCTAATGCCATAAAACTTAGTTTTGAGTTCAGTTTTGGTGATAGAGGAAAAAACATGGGGAATAGCACAACTGTGCTTAGGACCAAGGGAATTTTCATCCCTGCAGAAGTTCATGTGAACACTGAAGCTCTGGTCTGAAGTTACTAGGGGTAGAAGAAAGGTGGGGCATTTAATTGTAAAGTATGCATTAGAATGTTGGCAGTATTTTTTTTTTTTTATATATATAAGCAGTTCTTGAACAGGACAATATACTGAAACTTGTATAGTTAAATTAAATTCTGTATACAGTTAAATTAGTGTCTATTCTTTTTGGAAGGAAATAAAATCAGTTCAGTCTAGTTCTAATGGACTTTTTTTTTTTTTTCCTGAAACAGTCTATATGATGGTGTTAGGCTGGTGCAGGAGGTCACTTTCCTGTATCTTGAAGCACTACCCATTTTATTGAATTCCAAGGTAAAGAGATTCCTTCATAGTGAAACACACATTTGAGACTAAATTATTTATATTAAATATTGATTTTAGGATTAGCCGGGAACTGAACTTGTATTGTCCCTAGTTATATTGCATCTGAATGCTACTGATTTAAGGCGCAGATTAAAATTTTTCAGCTCGGTCTCTGTAATCAAACAGCACTAAGCCCAAGTAGCAACACTTGGTAGCATGAGAGATTTTGCCGCAATTTGTAACTAATTACTTCAATATTGGGTGTGAAAAATATTTTCATCGAGCAGCTTCTGTACATTATTTAAGCTTTTAAAGTATAATTGGCACATTTTGTTCTTAAAACATCATGCTTAGTTGGTTCCAGAGTTCCTTTGTAGATTTTCAGTGAAGAAATTACAGGCTTTGAGATTAGCACCAGAGTTGACTTTGAAAGCACCATTTCTAGTCTACTGTGGACGAGTTTCCACATTATATCACCAATTTGTGAGCAAGTTCAGGTAAGGAGAGGAGAATCTGAGGAGTGGGGGAAATGTAGCCAGTGGTTTTAAAGCTGGCAGAAGATTTAAGTGCTTACTCATCGTGCCTGTTTTACTGCTTGATCTTACTTTTCATATTAGTTTATCTGGTTTTCCTGCTGTCAGAATGGAAGGAGACAAATTCTGTAGCTCTGTATCTTTTGGACTCAGACCATTTCTGAATAGGTGGAACTGACAAGACTTTTCTAGCTGTGTCTGTTTGTGGTCTGCCAGTAGCAGTAGGTCCTGCTTTAAGTACAAGTCAAACTGAACGTAAATACCTATTAGTTTTGGGGATTGTTCATCTTGAAAAGGTGGTGGGAGGAGCCCAGGTACACATTTGAAATGCTAAATTAATATATTCATAATGAAACAGAATGCCAGGACCTCAGCTGAGCTTGCACTTGATTTTACTTACCTTTTGAAGAGGTTCACTGTTGAATTGAGGTAGCGCAATCTGACTTCCCACCCCCCGGTAGTGGCCAGAAACTGTCAATTAGCAAAGCCAAATATTGAAAGTTCCACCATAGTATGACAGTAGTAATGCAGTTCTAAAGGCAAATGGAGATCCATTCCCTCTGCTACTCCTACAGTAAGTAAAAAGCAAAAGAAACAATAGGTAACAGAAATGGCAAAATTACTGTCATTTTTAAAATGCTTGAAGAATGCTAATCCCTTCAAAATGCTGGATGAAGAGGAATGACGGTGATAAAAAGTGCTTCCACCTGGTCATCACCTGCCCTAGATGCTCATGGGATATTTTATCAGTGCATTCCTTGGAAAAACTGGGACTGGTTATTTTTCTCTTCAGTTACGGTGAAAAAACTTGAAAGCAGCATGTGTGCTCTATAGCATTCTGCAAACTGTGGTTCCGTAATGCCTTGAAAAAATGGAGGAAAACAGTTATTTTTGTCAGAACTGCTAGATAAAGGAGTCTAGGAAGTCTATAATTTACACTATAAGTCCAGTGGTAGCTGTTACTGGTGTTGGTTGATCCAGTTGTTCTACAATGATGGCACTTTGGAATAATGGGGTTTTTGTCTGTACAGCGCTTTTCTTAAGGGACCTGAGGGGAGAGGTAAACAATGTTTGTGTCAGCATCAAGGTTTGGATCTGTAACTGCACTAATGTTCTTGCATTGTTTAAAGTTGTGGAGAAATCAAAGGTCCTTCAAAAGCTTCAGAACCTGGCATGGATTTCAAAACTGAATGTTAGGTGTAAAATTTGCAGACAGGAATAAAACGAAAAGTTGGACTTGGGACCAGTGTGCTTCATAGCTGAGTAAGTGGAATAGTTAAGAAGTAAGAGTGAAAAGGTTTCTTCTATCAGCCTGATTTGGCAATAAAAGAACAGGAGAGTTGTGTGGAAGAGGATGTGAAACCTCACTGTAGAACACAAACAGGAACATCTGTGCAGTGATCTGTAAAGGTGAGAACAAATTAGAGGAGGACTATTATGTGCTTGTATTACCATGAGACTCCGTATTCATTTTGATCACATGAACTGATGTAGCATGAAGTGGCAAAAGGTTAATAGTGTGAAGGTGGCTTTATAGGAAAGCTTGAACGCCACCTGGATGGCTACCAGCTTCATTTTGTAAGGTAATTTCATCAGAAACCCTTTACTCAATTTCATTCTCTTTGCCTGAAATAAATGAGCTTAGGCAAGTTTATGGGTACTCATCCTATATTAAGGCAGTTTTGCGTAGAATATTTTTTCCATTCCTTAGTTTCTGTGGGAGTTGTCTGGAGAATATTGAATTTCCTTTCGGGAAAAGCATATAAGATTCAGTGTAAGAGTTCACGTGAATTTCTCAGGCCCCAGCTTCCCCTAAAGAAGCAGAAAAACATGTTTTGTTGTAGGAAAATGAGTAGGATTGTTTATAGCAACTTTTAAAGACAACTCTGGTTTCAGGGATTTTTTAGATTTTCTTTTACTTGTTTCTAACAGAGAAGCTTGAAGATCGGATGCTGATTGGTTACCATTCCACCTACTGCATGTTACAGTGTGGACAGAGTATCCCTCTTGTGAACCACTGTTCCCACCAGATTCCTCTGTAAATGGGAAGCTCTTCAGGAGCAAGCCTGAGGTTCTGTAGAAGTTTGGTCAGTTTGGGGAGAGAAAGGGTTGGAGGGTCTGTGAGGTCCTTGCAGGACTTTTGGATGCTTCTCTTGCCACCGCTTTTATATTAAGTGTTCTTTTAAGTGTTATTTCTCTCTAATCGGGGTGATACTAGGCAGCATCTATACCAGTGCTTTATTTCAGTTTGTACAGATACTCTTGAACAGTAGTTTGCCAGGAGATGGCAGTGAATCAACACTTTGTACAGTGTAACCAGCAGACAGAACAGCCAAGTGTCAGAGTGCCCCTGTGAGGTCAAGTGTGTGTAGGGTGTCCTGTGGTGTTCAGTAGACCTTGACAGACTTTGGAACGTGCCGGTGTCAAAGAGCAACTTTCCCACACAGCAGTGCAGAAGAATAAGAAGTACAGCTCTGTGCTGGTTTCTGAGAGTCCTGAGTGTACTTGGGCATTTGTAAAAACACCAGTAAGGCAACAAAAGGAAAAACTCAATAAAAAGTGTTGTGTGTGACATGGATCATATATTTTCAGGGGATCCATACATCCAATGTTAGTATCAGATATCTTTAAAGAGAAATGTGGAAATCTAATGATGTGTAGTGTTAATGAATGCACTTGCAACTCTAAGTGGCTATTTTGGTTTCCTGGCAGATGTTTAAAACACCAATGCTTCACTCCAGCAGTGGCTTCCTAAAAAGTCTAAGGTCACCTGAGGCAGTGAGGGCCTCACATTTGACTTCCCTTCGGTGTAGTGCTGCTCATAATGTTTGCAAGGACGTTGCAGAGACTGAGACAGATTTTGCATCAGAGAAGTCCTGCATTGCTGCTCTCCAGGAAATCAAAGATCAAAGTAAACTGGTTCTCTCTCTGGAGCGAGCCCACAGTAAAGGTGTACTTCAGAGGAATGTTGCTTGTGAATGACAGATGATATATATTGGAGATAAATCATACAACAGATGAGGACTGAGGCATAAGATGGACTCCTTGTTAAATAGTGGAAGATCCATACACAAAAAAGCTTGGTGACTGGATATGTCCTAAAGTACTTTAGCTAAAGCTCATCTGAGACATTAGTTGCAAGATAAATCTGTAGAAGACCCTGTCTTATGTAGTGATTTTATTTAATGGCTCAAAGGTAGGTGTCCTTCAGAGCCGAAAGATGCTTGCCAAGGACCTCCCTAAAGTTGCCAATTGCCATTTCAGCTTGCAAAGTTTTTGACTGCCTTGCACATGGGGCATCATGCAGCTTATGTTTTGACTTAGTTTTCAACACATTTCTTTTTTCTCAGCAAAACAGAAGACTTGGCCTTTGAATATAGAATCTTCAGTCTTAACCAGTGCGTTGACTGAACGCACTCCAATGGATTTATATGAATCCAATGACTCCCATAGCTTGAAAGGGCACGCAAATGTTTGTGGTTTGGAAATGGGTTGTAAGGAATAATGCTAAGGCAGGTCTTCAGGTTTTCTTTTGTGTTTTTCTGTTTGATATTTATTCTTTCCTTTTGCATAGGTTAGGGATAGAGGATTTCATCTCAGGTTGTTTCCAGAGTGTGAAATGAAAGTTGAACAGTCTCAGTTGCAAACTGGCAGGGAAGAAGGAAGGAAATTTGACAAGAGTTAGTTTTACTTTTAGTTCTTTTAATTGTAGTAAAAAAACTTGAACTTTATTACTAACCTGGTTTTTAAAATTACGTGTTGTCCACTGATGTATTTTCACTTAAGGAAGAATCTATACGGAAGTAAGTTTGTGGGCTGGTTGATTGCAACACTTGAGTTTACCCAATCTAGGATAAATCTTAAGTAGGTCAGGTCCTAGGAAAAGAATACTAATTTTCTTTCATACCAACTTTAGTCTAGCCAAGTCAAATTACTCTAGCAACAGTTCTTCCTGGTCTGAAATATTTAGCGAACAGTGCAGACCATGAGGTCAAGCTTCATTTCGTTTTTAGGATTTCATTAATGAACACATGGATATGGTTGAAATGGTACAACTGTTTTACTGTTAGTAAAAAAACAGGGAGGGTTTATTTCAGTAAGAAAAAGCAGTCATAATAAAGTATCAGTAAATAATGAGTGACGCAAACAAGTGATTTAACTGTGTTAGATGTAAAGTTTTATAGACCTGAAGACTGTTTTGTGGGCATTAGAACTTGCCTTTCTTCCAGTTATCTCAATGTTTAGGATCTTATTTTTCACTGCAGACCTTGCCTTGCTTGCTTTCAATTTTTTTATTGATGAAACTGTATAGCTTAGAAACATTCTAGGTCAAATCAGTTAAAACTGATAATAAACTAAGTAGACAAGTGTTTACTGTATATCAGGCGTATTATTGTGCATATTATGTCAGTAATATTTTTTTCCTGTTAGTGATAACTATTTTTGAAATTAGTGAGGGCAACACTAGTGCGAAAATTGCAAAACAGTTGCACTGGGAGGATGAAAATGGCTTATTTTCCTCTGCTTTCCTTCCCCACTGCCCATGAACATGGCATAAATTCCTGAATGTTGATTGAAAGAAGCAGTTTGCTTCTTCATGATTTCAAAGCCTATCTCTACTAGGTGTGGCCTAACAAGTTCTCTAGTTCCCTACTCTCTCACAGTGCTTCCCAGTGTAATACATTCCCTTAGATCCTTCCTCTGTCTCCATGGCTGTGGTGTTTGATACAGCATGTTGCCTTGGGTAAGTTCTATGTTCTCCAGCTGTTTTTCTAGTCAAAGAGGGGATTAATTGCACCTTCTGCTAATCCAGTGGTGTTTGGCACACTTCTGGGCTTTAAGTTTTAACTATCCACAGATCAAAAATCTGGACAACAACAGCTGTTAATACCTGTCTTTCACTATAATAGTAAATGTATTTAATTTCAAAGAACAAACACATCTCATCTCTGCAAGGTCAACTTTTTATACTTGCATCTTAATAGCTTTACCTGTGCGCTACCTGTCCTGCACCTGCAGTGGACAGGTTTTCATCCCTTGAATGTCTTGCTACTTCTTCATGTGAACTGTCAAAAAAAGCTTTGTGCGGAGAAAGGCAAGGAAGAGAGGACAAAAAAAAGAATCAACTGTCATGTTATGGTTGCAGACATGATAAATGCGCTGAATTTCACCCCGGTAGTTTAATAATATCTTTAAAACCTGGAAAGGTTGTTGTACCTAAGTGCTTTTATTCCTCTTGTCCTAGGTATATTTGTGCTGTAACTTGTAACAGTGGTATGACCCATCCACTAGCAGGGTGGGTCCTAAGAAAGAGTAGCACGTGGAGACTTGGTAGTAGGTGAGTTGTAAAGCATCTCCTACCCAGCATCATGATGCTTGTGGGAAGGAGGATTTGGAGAGGCAGAATACAGTTCTGGCTGAATTGGCTGGCATATAAAAAAAATCTAGCAGGAAGGAACCGAACAATGCTTTAAAAGGCTGGAGCTATTGCCTAGCTTGGTTTAATAGTTAGGAGTTGCACAGATTTCAAGCAATTGTCGTTGGACTAGATTGAGAGCTGGCTTTAAAGCCTCCCCTTAGGCTCGTTGAATAACTTCCAGTGTCTGTTACTGATTATTTAAGTTCCAGATGGATTCATTTCTGCAGAGAATGTTTTAGGAAATACTGCAAATAAAACATTGTGTAGCCCTTTCTGTTTTAAATATGCTACTGTCTTTTAGGGAGACACTGTTTGCTTATTCTATGTATTTGTTTTTGTGACATAGTTCAATGTTGCTCCTGCTGAGAGAACACAAGGTATTTGACTGGAACTGCTCCTGGTCACAGCTAGTTGGAGAAGTGGTGGCCTTCCCCTTTTCTGATCTAGGAAACTGATGCTTGTCAAAGTTTCTTTCTGTCGTGTATTTACCCTTTAAGAACATGAATTAGTAGAGCCAGTACCTGAGGTAACCTCTCAGCAGCAAGGAGAAGTCTTTTGCAAAGGTCGTAACACACATAATTCTGCTTTTTCTGCATGGCTTTTTATTTGGAGTATCGGTGCTCTTTGTGGGTCAGTTGTGCTGTCTAAAACCAAAAACCTGCAACCTACAAAGGTTTTTGCTAAACTTGTGCATCGCAGAGCCAAGCACTCTTCTGATTCAAGTACTAACAGTGCTGTTGGCAGACCTGGTACTTGATTCTTATGTGACTCTGCAGAGACCCTAGACTTGTCTTCTGCAGTTTTCAGCCATAGTGCTGATCAGCACTGCTTAAATCAAATAAATGCAGAGTATGATGGGTCCAAGCATGCTGCCACCTCTTTGGCTTTAAAAGCAGGATTGTTCTTTTGGGTAGTTATAATGTCATAAACTGGGGTACTCAAAGAAAAGATCTGTTTGAAGAAGCAAGCTCAGGCAACTTCCCTTCTTTGCTTCAATAAACTGATGCACCCTGAGCTAGAACAAGGTCCTGCCCTTCTTGGTGGTGTGTGGAAGGTAGGTGGGGGCCGTGTTTCTTCAGACAAAAGCCAGAAAGCCCACCTTCTTGCAAGGTAGGTTTAACACAAGGAAGCATCTGAGTGAAACTCAAAAAAAAATTAAACCACTAAAGTCAAAATTTTAAAAAAATTTATTCCCTCAATTTCATATACAGTAATTAAAGACTACTATACAAAGGTGTAAATGGTCTTTGCTGTGAGTTGTTGTGCATATGCAGCTTAGTAGACAGATTTAACATTCAATTTGAATCTCAGTGCAAGTAGGCACTAAAACATCCAACATACCTCCAAGGTATAAAAAGACATACCAGTTTTACAGGTTTCTCCAGCATATATTGTTACGGTGCAAAATGCTACGAAATACGGTTTCTTTAGAAAATTCATATAAATTAAACACATATTGCACTTGTCCCAACCACGTGTAACAAGTTGTACTTACTGAACTAGTCTGATACATTTGAGAACTTTCCTCACATACATGCACTCCTTCCTCCTAGCTATTTGTGCTAAATATGTGTAGTTCTTATTCCAAACTGTTTATAGCTAAAAAATCACAGAAGATAACAAGAGAATTCTACAAAACCCTTTTCAGTCTTCTTTCCAGTAGCACTGTAACTAAATACATAAAAAACAGTATTACGTTCATAATGCAAGTGTATTGAACACCAGCCATTTCAGACACTTACACCCCTATTTTCTGGAACAGTATGAACCCCCCAGCTCTAAACATATGTATTTCTACAGTACTTCAAGCTGCTAAGCTAACATTGCACCCACAAACATTTTGTGCAATACCACAGGTAGGACTTTGACTTCTGTACATCACTGGCTGCTATGGGGCAGTTGGGAGAAGTGGTGCAAAGTTGCATGAACTTCAGAGAACAAAGTCTACTTGGCCTGAATCTAGTCAGCACAATCCATGCACCCACCAAGTGAGAAATAGAAATGAAGGCAACTAACATCAATCTTACTAGATATCAGTTTCCCTAAATCCTTACAAGCCTTGAAATTTAAAGGAACAAGTGCATATGAGTGCAGATGCTAACTTTGTGCTTAAGATACTTTATTCAAAGCTGAAAGGTAGGGGAGTAGCTTAGGAACAAATAATGATTTTATGGGTGTTTTTTTGTTTTGTAAACTAGTATGAACAAAGTTGCTACTAAAACCACTGATGTATAATAGCAGAGGAAAAATAAAACACATGGCTAGCTGGATGCTAATACATGTCTTAAAACAGTTCAGGGTTACCTGCAAAATGCCTCCAACACTTAATTTCCTCCCTGTACTTCACCTTAGAGGATTTTACTTACTTCTGTAACATACATAAAGGTCATTTATTTTCTGAAAATATTCCTGTGTTCAACTCAACTCTGTAATTCAGAACATGAGTGGAAGAAAACCTGATTTCTGGTACTAGGACATTCTCCAGATCCTCTTTTGGAGCCACAACAGTAACTGCACGGTACTTTCTAAAGGCAGGTCCCCATCTTACTTGGATACTACTAGATATGAAGTCCTTACTAAGGCAATATGCTGTTTATACAAGTAATGAGATGAAATCCTAATTTGACACATTTAGGAATTCTTTATACAGATTGCATACATTTACCACTTGTGTGGTTCAAGTGTTTACATTTAAAAAAACCAAACCAGCTGAGCTTTGGATTGGAACAACAAACAGTTAAGGTTCACAAACTGGAAGGCTGCTGGATCACTGGACCTGGTTCACATTCATGAAGGTTGTCTTCTGACCTCATATACATTAGGAACACAGTAACAGTAGCAAAGGTAGCTGCATTGACAGGAAAAGCACGGAGAAGCGTGGAAGTAAGACCTCTTGTAAACACCCTCCAGCCTTCTTCATGGTAACTCTTTCTGACACAGTCCAAAATGCCATTGTATTGTGTAATGCCTCCGACTCCATCAGCCTGAAGCCGGGATTTGATCACATCCACAGGATAGGTTGAGAGCCAGGACACAATTCCTGACATCCCCCCAGAAAACAGCAGTTTGGGAATAACGTAGCTGTCTTCAGCTTCGCAGCCTAAATACCTAGTCATACAGTCATAGGTCAGGAAGTAAAACCCAAAGCTTGGAGTCTCTCTTATGAACGTGGAGACCATGCCCCTGTTGATACCTCTCAGCCCTTCCTTTCGATAGATTTTGATTAAACAATCCAGAGAATTTTTGTAGTTCTTTGTTTTTAGTTTGTATTCACCTGTTCCTTGAAGCTGCATTCTTGTCTTTGCCAACTCCATGGGACAGCAGATGACGCACTGGATAGCACCTGCTGCTGACCCTGCAAGGAACTGGTTTAGAGGAGTGTCATTTCCCAGAGCACGAAGTGTGTTTCCTTGTACGCCGAACACAAGCGCATTAATGAAGGTAAGTCCCATCATTGGTGACCCAATACCTTTATAGAGTCCGAAAGCCTAATGGAAGAAGGAAGGAAAAACCTTTTTTAACAGTAGTGTTGATAACCACCTGAAACTGTGCAGATCACATCTTTTCTGGCTCTCCCTTGTGCCCTAACTTTCTAACAGTGGCCAAGAGATCAGTACCATCTTGCTCTCTAGTAATAATTTCATTGGTGCCTAGAACACAAGCATCAAAACATTTTTAGCATATAAAAATGTAGCTGAACAGATCCAGAAAATAATCTTAATCCATCCAGAGTAAAAGTTTTCTGGTAAATTTTATACTTTAAGTAGCTACAAGTATAAAAGTCTTAAAACTTCATCAGAAAAACACCCTCATCAGTTTCTTCACCCATTGCTGAGATTGCTTGGATTCTTTAGCTGCTCAAATAAAGGTTAACTTCAAAATATCAACTTCCAATTTAGTGATCTTACAAAGGTTCTGGCAAACTTCTTAGTACAGTATCTGCCCTATGATCAGGTGAGGTTCAGACTATGCTTTTCTCTTGATCTTCAATATTTGTACAGGTTTTTTTAACAGCTTTCCCACCCTTCTGATAGAAAATATATGAAAATACAAAACATGCAAAGCATTGATTTTGTACTTACAGATTCTTGCTTTATGATGGACTGAAAGCAATGGAAGGTCCCACGGTAGAGAGGTTTCTCTACATTTTGAACTTGTAGACGAACCTATAAAAAGTTGTATGAGATACTAATTTGTATGTCAAGAGCAGCCTAATTCATAAACTAGTGTCTTATATATATATGGAGATTTGCTATAGCAATATATATGCAAGAGCACAGGCTGGACACTAGAATGCCATATGTGGCAAAATAATTTAAAAATATTCTGTAAGTGTTTTGAATTAATTTTGGGGGTGAAAAAGGGAAAAGGATTATTAACTTCTTGTGAATATTAGAAAAAACAGTACGTTGAGGTACAACAGGGTACACTTATCTAGAATTTCAGACTAAAGTTTTGCAATACCGGCTATGATAAGTACTTTCTTTGGCTGCCAAGAATACTTCTGTTCACAGTAAGGACTATCTGTACCATCCTGATGTAAATAAATTTTTATAAAATTCTAATTCAAGCATGGAATAAGAATAATTGTAAAAGGATGGAAACTTTCAACACCACCACCCAGTGTTTCTGGCTACCAGACCTGGGACCCTTCACTGACTTCTGATTTTTTTTCAGAGGGTAGCTGGGAAGAGACTCTTAAGATGTATTACTTTGCATAAGGAAAGAATAAAAAGCCACTTGTCCTTTTACATTTTAGATTGGGTTTTTTTTTGGTGTGGACTTGTTTGTTTAACTTTTGAGGGCATGGCTCTTCCAAACCTTTAATGTTAGTAATCAGTTAACTTTCCCAAAACTGAAATGGCATGTTTTGCTGGACAGATAGAAGCTGCTGTAACTGGTGACACTAGGAAACGGATCAATCACCCAGACGTTTTTTAACATTTAATGGGAAAGTCAAATTCAGTTTTTCCTGCTAATTTGTCCTCAACACATTTCAAACAAAAGAAAAAAGCCTTAGAACTACCCAGTTCAGGCAAAACCCTACACTACAATAAAGTCAATACATTGGCTTCACTGGTTTGAGGAAGTTAGAAATCTGTCTTTGATCTCTAGTATGGAGGGCTGCAACATTAAAGATGCTTATTGACCTTTTAATGCTGCTGCTGCAACTACAAGGCAAAAAACTTCAAGACCCTTACTCTGAACAAAACACGAGATTACCAGGTCTATGTGAGAGATTCCTGACTGTAAAATTCTTTTTATGCCTGTTTGCCTGAAGTAATAACAAACATCACCTCAACATTGGAAGATGATAAGAAAAGGATTTCTTATTTCATCTGGAAAAGGATTTGGGCATGCGGTTTGTACAAAATTCTGTATTCATGTTAGCTTTCTCTGAGCTACCAAAACGAATTATTTACAGTTTCAGTATTTTTTGTATTTCTACAACATGTCATTTTATGTTTTGTATATCAAAACTTTAGTTTTCAGGGTCTTTTTAGTATACACATTAGTGTACACTAGCCAGACTGGGAGGCTGAGATCACTTCAGGTCTTCCAAAATGAAACAGGGCTTTTAAATCTTCCTGGAGTTATAGCTAGGCTTACAGTTTGACTCAAAGAAAATAAATCCACTCTTACTCAAAGTGATGTTTGGGGGGGCAGGCAGATGGTTGAAACTGCTTAAGAAGCAGATCCATAAGCAAAGTCATAAATCTTAACAAGCTGTCAGAATTGCACAAAACAAAGGTTTTACTCCGTTTTTTACTTACTGCTGTTATTTGAAATCCTGTCTGTGAAGTCAGAGGACTTCCACGTGTGGGCTTTGGGAGAACTGCAGCTTAGGAACCTTGTTACTTTTAACTGTTTTATATGCTTGTCTTCAGTAGTTTAGAATTAATCATATTCTGTATATGGGTTGAATTTCTGAGCGGCATAGAGCTCCCACTACTTTTGTCTAAAAAATTTGAAATATTGACCAATTAAGCCTTGTTCTAAGATAAGATATTTAGAGAGTACTGCCACTCTAGGTCTAAGAATGAAAAACAGCTATTTCCTTTGAGCACAGCAATGACCACACAGGGATACCCACATTATCAAACTGCCAGGTAAGGCAATGAATGCATATGGAACTTTATTTCATTAGTATTAATGCCGTATTCAACAAGCTCTTTAGTGTGCACAACTATAGGAAGGATGAATCATGTGCAGAGTTTAACCCAATTTTGTTCATTGCCCAATATTCTTGCTTCCTTATTTGAAACCACTGTTACCATGGTTTTAGATCCAACAGTATCAAAACATCATTTCACATTACTAAAGACTTGCATAAAGGTACTCAAGGCTAAGCAAAAAAAATCCCAAACCACCACACCCCCGAAACAGTCCAAATATTTCCAAGTAACTTGTTTTGCACATTATTAAATGTTTGAGCAATGGAAAATGTCCTTCAATGATATCTAGTGGATAAGACCTCAAAAACAATGTGCCTGAGATGCAGTTTTAGAGCCACTGTGTGTGGAAGTGCATATAGCCAGAAATACAAACCAGAAAGAAGGTTCAGAATAAGGCTTTACATTAAAAAAATACAAGGGATACTTAAACCCCACTCCCTCCATGCCATAGCTGTAGAAGAGGGACAAATCAGTTTAAAACTAAAAAAGGAAAAAGCTTCATAAGTCTTTTAGATCTTTATTTGAACTAATACATTTGGGAATAAATTAAGACTGAGAGAAACAGAAGTGTTCACCTGGGCTATACTTACTAGGTAACTCTCCCGTGATGAGGCTTATCTGTCATCTACAACAAAGTAACACTTTTGCTGTTAATGAAGACAGCCCCTAGCTCAGAAAGTAAAGGCAGTTAAAAGCAAAAAAGCAATTTTATACATTACATCAACAAACGAGGGATAAGGAGTTTGCCAGTTCTGAGATCAGCTCAGTTGTGAGTTTCGCAGTGTGACTTCACCAGCTTAACCTCTCCCTGTGTGTCCCACCATCCGCCCCCCGGTTTGTGAAACATGACCACCAGCCAAACAAAAAGAGCTTAAAAACCAAGACAAAGGTAAAATTCTGGCTTATCCAAGCAGCTTTCCCAGTGTTCATTTATATTAAAAGTTTACAGTGACTACCAGCTAGCCCTTTAGACATTGCAGAACTATAAAAAGGGTTAATTCTCAACACATATATATACACAAGTTATACAATGTCTCTTTTTTTTAAAAATACCACATACAGTGGTGACTATGCCAGATAATAACACAAATATTAGTGTTTTCTCCAATAAAAAATAAATAAACCAGTTATAATGCCTTCTAATTGGCAAACAGTGTGCCACATAAAATGTTTCATAAAATGTTTAAAGTTATCTGCAAACTATTTTGCTGTACTCTAAAGCAAGATGCTTTTTCTAAAGCAAACATACATTTTACATTAATATATCTGCTGGAGCTAGCATGGGAGCCCCAGTTTTGCAGACACTTAAAATGTTTAGTTTCATGCACTAGAAGCTGTTCCACTTTAAAACAATTATTCCCCTCCTCACGTGCTTAACTTTAGTCTGAGCATAGAATTTTAGCAGTTTTGCTGGCCTTAGTGAAATGACCCATCACCATAAGTTAAGCATGTAAAACTTGGCAGTATGGGGGTGAGATAAAAAAAGACAGCTGGCTCTGTACCACTGTAAAAAAAGTGCAAGTCTGGTTAATACCATTCTTGAAAATATGCACTAGAATTCAGCCCAACTACTTAACAGTCAAATGTACCATATTCTGAGAAACATACATACGGTTTTTACTATTTGAGCAGCTTGCACTTGACTGGCAAGGGCCAATATCCTCTAGCTAGGAAAATCTGTATTGAATTAACCATGTGCTAGAACACAGGATATGGTGAGGACCTCAGTAACACTATCAGCCCTTTGCATATCTAAATTCAGCAAGGTAGAAGTATTCCAAATATAGATTATAGTGGGTGGCATGCTATCTGCTGCATCCAAGTGATATGGTGTATTAATTC
>JAVSBS010001075.1:20117-58789 GCA_033124195.1 Coracias cyanogaster | reverse complement strand
GAGACATAATTAAACTTCTTGTTTCTTATATAAAGCCATCTCTTACCTGAAGCAGGTACAATTCTGGATGCTTACCTCAGGAAGAGTTGAAGGCGTTGGTCACGCTGGAGGAGCTGGCAGTAAGAGCAGACCATTGCAGCGAGGCGTGAAGTTCTGCTGCCACAGCTACGGTCTAGTGCCCTCTTTGGGCTCTTGCCAGCCTGCCTTACCCAGTCCCAGCGCCTGGGCCAAGTGTGCTTTACGCCATGGAAGTCTGAACTCGCTGTGCTCACTGATCCTTGCTTGCTCCTGGAAACCCGGCTTGAACTGTTCAGTGCCTTTGCTGCTTCCCTTCCCAGTCTTGACCTGGTCTTCTGGGGTCTAAACAGGATTTTTCCTGAGGACTTTATTTAGGCTGACATCCTTTAACATCCATCACATCACCTTAAGAGGTAAAGTGAAACTGCGTGTGGCTTGCGCACACACCCTGCAGGGCTTCAACGCCGAGTCTTTTCCTAGATTTGGGCAAAACCTAAGTATTTCTGCACTTCCTTGCTGTTCTGAAAGTCTTTCGTGGAGGTAGGATCTGATGTACTGCAAGTATAGATGGATTCTAAACAAATCTTCCTACTCTGCTTTACATGTTTGCACCGTGGCTCTTCCCAGAGTCAAACCAGACGTTCCTACTATAAAAACCTTACTCGCTTTCCTGCTAAGAAAGCTCTCCCGTTATATTGCTTTCCTGTTGATATTTCCACAGCTACAGCCTCTTCCTGTAGACAGAGAGTGTTATCTTGGTATTCCTGGTTTTGCTTGAATAAGAGTAATTGAAAAGTATTTTTCTGTTGTCCCTAATCCACTGAGTGAAGGCTAGGAGTCCTTCCCAGCAAAAGAGAAGGTGTAACAGCCGTGCGCTGGGCAGGGGATTGGGTGATACCCAGGTGTGCACGCTGAAAGCCAGCTCTCGCTTTGCTCTTAGCGTGGGCCCCACCAGAACATCGCCCTGCTGTGTTGAGCACGGACAGAACATGAGTTGGGCTAGATGATGAGGATGCGCTAGAACAGGAGCTGGACTCCTGTTGAGATTCCCACTGCTTTGCTTAACTTCGGAACGCTACACGGGCAAGAAGCTCTTCCCTTACCTCGTATTAATTGTATTAATCGTGCCCCAAGAGAAGTAAAAAGCACAAGTAACTTCCAAAGAAAACGAACATTTTTACTATGGTCTGTCTTGATAGCATTCTTAACGTTAACAAAAAAGTTTGTGGTACTTTTATATGAAAGAATCTAGCGGGTTTTAATTAAAACAAACATCAAAACCCCACAAAAACACCGTGAGATTAAACAGAAATGAAGAACTGGTCTTTGAATGGATGGAAAAGAATCGGAACAAAGCATAACTAACAAAGTTAGAGTTCAGTCAGGGCACCTGAGCGTTTTGTTCTACAGAAGAATAATGGAACCTTACATAATTGAGGATTGGGACCTATCATTTGCAACGCAGCATTGCCCACACGTACTGCTGCTCGTGGTCTCCAGACCCACGAGGAATTCGGGTGTGCAGCGTCACGACGCCGCAGCTTCCCTTGTGGCACCCCAGCAGCGCTAACTGTTCTTTCTGCGCATCTTAATTGCTGAAAAATGTTGTTTCAGAAGTTCCTGCGGGGTGTTTAATCAGAACCTCTTACTTAGTAGTTTGACTGTCTTTCCTACTTTATTTTGTACTCATTATAAACTTCAGTATAGTAGGCTCAGGGCTTGATTTTTACATGACTTAACATTTTCATTAGATAAAAAGTTGAGCTAGAAGTTCATCTAATTATATGTTTTTTAAAAAGACACCCACCCACCTGTCTGTTATGCAGATTTTATGATTTATACAGAACTGCCTATAGGAGCTATGTACATTTCAAATGGTCATCTTACTTTCCTTAGACTTTCTTCTAAATTTCAATGGTAGGCCTTTAAAGATGGATATTATTACAAAAGTCAGTAGATGTTTTCTAATACGTTTATGGTCATCGCTTGTTAAAAATAATCACATTTGTTGTAGATCATATTCGTACAACTCTTGCCACGTGGTTGAAGCACAACTTGCCTAGGTGTCCGTATCCAAAATATTTTTGGATGTTTCCTGCAATATAATCCACATTGTGTATCACCTACTGAACTTTAACCGGTCAGAGATCTACCCAGGAAGGGAGGGGGTGGAGGGCAGGGAGCAACAAAATCAGATTATTACATTTCATTCTTTGTGCTGAATTCATTCATTCTTTGTTTTTTTTTTTTTGCGGTGGTAAATCAAAACAATAGTATGAAGCAGCTGATGGGCAAGGCCTTCTAAAGCTTAGGGTGTGAAATTACATTTCTCGTGCTTCTGCTAAGAAAACTGGATACGGGGAAAATTACCTCACCCAGAAAAACATGGTCTGGGTGAATTCAGAGGTTGTGATCTACTACCTGTATGAAAGATATCTAGGCAGGCTTTGCTGTCTAATAGAAGCTAAGGAACTTCTCAAGAAATCACATCTTTCATCTAAAGTACAAAAACCACAGATTGAATCATTTTGTGCAAGGATTAAGTGGTGGTAAGAACGAGAGAACTCTGTATTTTCCTTATGAAAAAAATCACAGGCACCTCAGCTAGCCTGTTCAGCTGATTTAATTCACGGAATTAAATCGGCGAGGGCTGACAAGTGACCAAATAGGATCAGAGCAGTCAGGGACACCAGGCACTATTCCTGGGAAAAGCTTGTTACCTTGGGACCTACCACGTCATCTGGGTCATCCTTCAGTCAAGCCTGTGCCTGGGATCACAAGTGACAGTGAGCAGTCGCGTGTCTGGGGGCAAAAATAGCGTGCAAGCAGCAGTCTTGAGGCTTACCTTTGGAAAAAAGTGTGAAAAAATGCAGCATGGACTGTGCCTTTGCTGGCGAGCCAGAGGAAATGTGCATTTTCAGGGACATTCAGCAAAGCTTGCGTTGACAGGCTTCTGTTTTCTTTGAGAGATACGTTGGAGTTACTCCTTAGCTGCTTGCTGCTGTAAAACATCATTCCTCTGGTTTTGGTAAGTGAAGAGGTTTTGAAGAGAAGAAAAAAAAAAAAAGTGTGGAGACTCAGACTGAAATATTCAGATTTTGTGGACCTAGTCGGAAGGTGAAGTTAGAAGACTTGCCAACACAGTTGGGACTTGGGGAAGGGCTACAGAATCGCAATACAGTTTGCGTGTAACGTGACATATTTTAAAAACCGTTCTATTGGGGAGGAAAAAAAGTAAACTTGAAAGAATATCTAATTCCTGGGTTGCTGCAGCGGCAAGATTAGGAAAGTACTCACAGAAAGATGCATGATCATTGAAATTACTGTTTGTAGGCTCCCTCTAGCCTTTGAGAACTACCACTCCACCAGAGTTACAGTAGAAATCACGCCAGGAGATGCTTCCTGGGTTCCTTCTAGGAAGACTAGCTTGTTTCCAGAATTTTAGGGGTTTTGCTGTTTATGTACCAGATTGTTCTGTTAGATTAGAATTTTTCCCCCACGAAACAAGGGCAGCTAGGTATCCCCGAAGCCTGTCAGGACAGCGGGGTATCAGTATTTTCCGTGCAGCACTCAGCACGTTGTTTAAGAAGATACCAGTGCTAGTGATGGCAGAGCCTGCCCAGATGTGCCGTGTCTCATCAGAGCTCGAGCCAGTCATATGGCAGCAGGACCAGAAAGTGCTAGAGGTGGAAGTGGAAGCTGATGACTAAGGAGAATCGGAGTTATAAGCAAGAAAACTCTGATGATAAAGAAATGATAAGAACGAGAAATGTGAGGAAAAAAAGCTGTGAGAACAGGTGTGACTAGGCCAGTAGTATTCAGTCCAAGGACAGGCGTGCATCTGAGTTCGTGCACTCTGAGGGAAGAGATGGTAGGGTTTGCTTCTTGAAGAGTTTGCAGGCTGTCACAAAATCATACTGGACAGCTAAGGACTAGAATATGTAGTTCTTCCAGCCTGCTATCTGGCAACAAACTACATAACTACAGGCATCTTACTTGTAGGATGACTTGGAAACTTTGAGGCATGACTTGTTCTTACTTCACAGAGTTTCAACTAGTGCCAGGAATTTGGGATTAATGCTCATCCATTCCTCCTTTAAAGATCGTAGCAGAAATTTCAATTTACAGAGGAAACGGTGAGATGTTGGCAAGTTGTTGATTATGCTACACACAAAAAAAATACTGTTGAATATTAAGCAAAATGGATACAGCTGTAAAATTTGTGCTAAGTAGTGTAGTGGGATATAGTGAGATCTTTCATTTGCTTTTGCATGCAGTCCCGGCCAACATATATCAAATTAACAGGGAATTTTAATTTCTCATGATGATGAAAGGTTGTTGGGTTGGTAGCTCAAATGGCAAGAAGCTCCACCTGACAATAACCTTTGTTCCCTGTCACTCCCTCTTCTCGCCCATTTTCAGTAAAAATAAAAACCTTCTATTTTCCAGCCATCTTAGGTTCACTTATTTATTCTATAACTAAATAACCAGCCTGTTGGCAGACAACTAGAACCGTTCTGTAGAAAAATACTGATTATGTCCTTGTCGCTCTCCCTCACCCCTGAAGATTAGATATGTACAGCAATCTATTTATACCGTACAGTTTTAACCAGAAAGTTTTAACTCAGTTGTATAATTAAAAAAAATAAATCTAGAAAATCCTTCTTCCTGCTTCGGAGAAGAACACTTACTGTTCTGTGCCTTTTTCTTGGTCATTCACATAACCAGTAAGCCCGTATCACTTTTTTGTCCCAGACATTTTGCTGTGTAAGTTTTAGATGTGAGATTCAGAACCGTGTTCTGGAGCAGCAGGTGATGAACAGTTGGGCAGCTCACGTGCCAGTAGTTGGAATTCTGGAGAATAACTGAGGACTGGCCATGTTGTCCTGCCTCACTCCCACTTCTGGAGAGCTTCCAAGAGCTTCTGCCTTGACACCAGGACATAGTTAGGCTTTCATCTTTCCCCCTACCACCATAAAGCCTTAAAAAGGAGAGGAGAAAGATCTCATCGCTTACCAGTGCCAAGCAAACGATAAAGAAGTATCAGCACTGGCCTCTCTCCAAGACAAATCACCCCTGAGGGTAGAACCTTTTCTCAGTGCAGAGGATATTCCTGGGCACCAGAGAAACAATAAAAACTGCTTCGCTCAAATAGTTCCAATCAATAAAAATGGAGAAGTTGGTATAGGAACAAATTACTGCTTAAAATCTAAACCGTACAACTTTAGATCTTAAAAGCTGGAGTTTTTCCTTAGTTATCTTTATTTGCTTTCAGTTGTTTATGACCTAAATGTGTGAACGTGAAAAATATTATTAACCACCCTGGCTAGATGTGGATTAAATTCAGCATGTGATGAAGACGCTCCCGTGCTTATTAGAAATCCAGTAAGCTTTCTCTATTTCATCTCTAACTGAAAAACTAATCATTTTGTGTAACTTCAAGCAAGGCTATGGGCCACACAGCATTTCTCCCTCTGAAGAATACTAACATCTAAAACCTACTGCTTTATTTTTCTGTTCACTTTGATGAAAAAGTATGTGTGTGACCTCTGCATAGACTAGCTCGGAGTCAAGCCTTGGCTATTTCTCTTGCTGTATATGGTCCTGTACTTTATTTACCTTGGAAAACAGTGACACACAACCTATTTTGGTGCAGTTTTATATGTATATAAATCTTAGGTTTTGTTGACGTGCCCGGTTCCTATGATAGGGTTATGCACAATAACTTTGACAAGTTATTGTTAAAACTTCTAACCAGAAAGCAGTTACTTCAAATGCTTCCTCCTACTTTAGTGTGCTGCACATTCACCATCGGACCCCTGCTGCCGGGGACATAAAGCCTGAAGCTTTAGTCAAAAGTTTCATCACAAGTAAGAATTTCAAGCTGTTATTATGACATTACGGGTAACTGAAAATTTACCTCTCACACTTACTTTTTAACTTACAAACTTTTCTGTTTGTTAGTCCCAGTGAGTTGTAAAAAGCTACGCAGTGTGTTTAAACTCTTTCTTGAGATACCGCCGCAGTATTTTTCCAGAGTAGCAACAATATAGACAGCTGAACTCTTAAACTGGAGATCTGGCGTATACACAGCCCTCAGCGTACAGTGTGTAATTTGGAAAAGATTAGTATAAAAGGACAATTTGTTGAAAGTCCGTATGATATCACTTGTGGTGTGAAATACTGGTTAACATCATCACTCAAACTTAGCATGCTACAGGCACATTGAGTAACTTCAAGGGAGGCAGATAAATCATTAAAATTGGCCAACGTAGCTTCATTTGTTTCCAGGATTCCATACACTTGATAAAAACAGTGATGATTGCTGCTCTTGCACTGCAGATGGAGGGAGAGCTTTCACACTGGTCCCAAACGGGAAGGTCCTACCTGAACAGAACAAGATGTGAGCATTGGGTGCGAAGTTGCCAAAGGAATCAAGTTTAACACAAAGATTCTAGCCTGAGGCACACATTGGCATAAATAGACGTGTATCAGCTTGTCCTAGGCAAGTAAGACCTGCTCTTTTCCTCCCGCAACCTTAGGTCACCTACAATTTCCAGCACTTGTATAAGCTCCAGTCTCCTTTCAGAGATATTTCTAACTATTAAACCCGTGTCAGCAAAAAAAGTTGCATTTACAACTTTATGCATCTTTCAAGATTTGTCAGAACAAAGTAAAGGAATTAACAGCTGGCTTCCTCCAATCTAGTTTTAAACTTTTATGAAATCTTCGTATCCTTGCTACAATTGAATATTTTCTCCAGTGTTGTGAAGTGGGAGCTTTTTTTCATGGTACTGATGATGTGCACTTTGAACGAAGCTGCTTAGCTACTCCTTTCATCTTTAGTAGATGATGTTTTCTTCTGTGGACTTGTACTATCTAAGTATCTTCTGTGAAAGTTCAGTAATCAAAAGAACCATCAAATGTTGGCACGTTCATTAGCAGTAATGGAAAAAGCCACAAAGTTTTTTCATTGGTATCAAAGCTTCCAGCTTCCCCTCACAGATGGCAATCAAAGGAGAACTAGAACAGCTCCGACAGAGGTGGAAAATATGAAGTATTCACTAACATCGTGTTACATAACTTCTGGCTGTGCCATGAAGAGTAAAAGAGCGGAGAATTCAGACTAAGCAGAACGCTTCTCCTCTGGCAGTACCCGACCTGTCGCTCTCCCCCTTTAACCCCTTCTTGTCACATGTTTAAAACTAGATTCTAAAGTTTCTGTAGCTCTAGCTTTTCAAATAGAGTATAATTTTCAAAGAAAATACGAGCACTCTTCACATTTTGTAACCTAGTTTCCCACCAGTTTAAAAAATCAGAACAAAAAACGTTACCTTATTTAAGTCAAACTGTACAGTTTGAAGACAATTCTGAAAACTAGCAAATGTCATAGTAAAGCTTTTAGTGGCAATAAGACAAGTTTCCTCCCATGTATGAGCATTTTTTATCTCCTATCTCTAGATAACTGCTGTAAGTGATACCCCAAGACAATTAAAAACCTCTTGAAAAACTCAAGATTTCAACACATGGTAAAGCATTCCAACAAAGTAAATATTTTTCAGAAGTGATAAAATTCCGTCTGATTAGTTCTAAGTTCCCCAAGCACTGGGGGCAGTGAATTTCATATTCAGCTCAGCTGTGATCTCACAAATGGAATGCACTTAGTATTATATGAGGAAAAATGTTCCCTTTTTTTTTTTTTTCCTTTATACGCTTGCCAAGAAAGATTAAGAGTAGCCACACTTGCAGAAGTCTTCAGGGTTCTCACTCTTACTGGCTTCAATATTTACTTTTTTTTTTTTATTTGTTTAATATCAGGAGGGAGGAGATAGAGCGATCTTTTAAAATGCATCCCTTGGTGCCATGATCACAGACTTCATTTCCTTTTTTAAAAGGAAAAAGTTATTACTAGTGCTTAAAAATAAATGAAGCTGTAGGAGAATTAAAGTTCTAGAAAGACAATCCGGTTGTATTCCAGACAATTCCAACTGCAGGATGGCTAAACTATGACTTGGCATTCTCTTTAGGTACACTGAAACAGAAACTCCCTGAATTTTCAGAAAGCATGAAGTTTGTCGTCTTTCTAACGAAAGAATTGTGGAGAGATTAGCTTAAACCCCTCTCTGTACCCACACGCATGTTAGAATGGCAATTTTAACGTAATGTGAACACGCGATGACCAGCCCAAATTGTCTGTTTTTTTCTAACTGGAGTATCAGAACATACCAAGTTCTGGCCTTTCCGCCTGTTTCTCTTTTTTTTTAACTGCTGTTCAGAAGTATTATCTACTGCATGTCTTGTCTGCATATGTAATTTAAGATTTTTGTGGGCAAGATGACTTTTTTTAAGATCTGTGTACGTTCTTTAATATGTAAGAAGAGTATGATGCTATCTTTCGGTCCTTTGGGGATGTTTGGGGATCTTTCTCCTTTGTACAGAGACTTTTTCATGCAGAATAATAAGTGACTTCGTTATGTCCAAGGCTGCTGCTGCTCTCTGAAGGTTGATCAAGCTAGTTGAGTTTTGGCATGTGTTACCAGGGACACAAATTAAGGCTGTGGTCACATAAACCTTATTTCCATTGGAAATAAGCACAGCCATGAAAAGTAGATTGTAAGGTTAGGAAGGGGAAAAGTTGATAATCAGCTTCCTCATACCCCATTTTCAAGATGTTAACCTTTCTGAAGGTACTTGTGTATCTTATGCAGAATACTGCACAGCATTATTCTGCTTAGAGAGATGCCAGGAAAAAGGTTGGACTTGATGACCCTGGAGGTCCTTTCCAACCATAACGATTCTGTGATTTTAAACCTTAAACAAGATCTGAGGAAGGGACTAAGTTAGTCCATTATCCTGATCGGTAATTAAGGCACCATAGCGCCACTATTACAAGTAATCTAAGGAAAAATAAGTAATACCCAGGCAAGTTTTTGAAGTTAAAGGCAGAGATGCAGGAATTTTCCACTCCCCTTAGAAGAGACCAGCAGGCTGTAATTTTTCGTTTGGTCAGTTTGGAGTTGGGGATTACTAACGCTGGCCAAAGGGTAGCAATTGCCTCCATCCAAGTAGTTCCTACAGACTGGAGTTACAATATCCTGCAGTTTAAATAGCTGCTAGTACCTGGCCTTTCTGATGTCTAAGACTAGAGGTAAAAAGTCTGAAATTGGTATTTTGAGCTGAAGACGAATGGCTTTATGTGAGTTTTTTGTTAGGAATTTGTAAGCAGCTGATGATAGCTGATTTCCCATTAGTAAGAAACGCTGCAAGTACGTTCTGTACTTGCCTGTCGGGTTTCTCACAGTAGCCGCCTCATTCCTTGTCTTGCTCGCTGACCCGTGTGGGACAACTTCTAATGAAGGTGGCAAAATGTTGCCAACCTCCACGCTGCTGGAGGTTATTTATGCCATAGAATTATGTGCTCGGATAACTCGTTTTCTGTGCGGAAAAAGCAACGATGCTTTCAGTGATAGAATCTCCAACTTGCAAATATTGAAAATTATTGTAAAAATGCCAGGTTCAGGCTGAAGATGCTGGTTTGCAGCAGCTTCAGGGGAGGGGAACAAAGGGCAGAGAGTGGAGCATGGACCCTGTTAGTTAGTTAGCTCCGAGCGTTGTTGCACATTACCCGTTCTGGTCACGTGGATTGATTTCTAGTGACTTGAAGCATAAACTGACACACTGAGTCGTGAAGTCTAAACATCTGGAAAAGGAGTTTTTAAGTCACCTTGCTAACAACTCTGGCCCTCCTTGATGCCTTAAACTTTAAGATCGTTGCAGGTTTTTCTCTCCTTGCAATGAAGACATGAGATCACAGTTTATTCCAGCAGAGTCTTCCAGCAAGGCCAAAGAAAGGAGAAATAGCTGACATATTAAAGATTAACTTTAAAAAAGCCACACACACACAAAACCCTCAGAATCTCCAGTAAGATTACTTTTAAAGTTGTAGCAAAAGGGAGAAAACGGATTAGGTCAGCTCCATTAGTCATAATCTAGCTAAAAGAATTCAAAAAATATCAAACCCACCATAATCTTCAGCTGAATAACTTCACATCTATTCTATAGAAGTTCATATGTAGAAATCTGCGTGGCATTTCAGAATTCTTGTGTTCGTAACACACTATTTCGCTTCCCGCTGAAGTACAGCTCGGGTAGAGTACTTTTTCCAGAGAAGTCCTTATTCCTCTGCAGCTTTCAAAAGACTATTCACAAGCTCCAGCAATTCTTACAGTAGGAAGAACTGTTAAGTGCTTCAAAGTGCTTATTTGCAAATAATAAAGCCATAAATACGATAGTAAAAGGGATAAAAGACTTACATCTGTACTCCAATATTTAAAATACAGTTTAAAATCCAGCAATAATAATAAAAAAAGTATGCTATAGCATATTTTTCAAAATGGATTTGGGAGGGTGGGAAGAATTGCAGTTTTCTCTTGTGAAGTAACGTTATGACTGCTTGTGTTACAGATCGCCCTGAAATACGACCCCCAGATAGAAGAAGATCTGCGTAACTGGATAGAAGAGGTTACAGGGCTGAGCATTGGTGCAAACTTTCAACTGGGATTAAAAGATGGCATAATCTTATGCGAGTAAGCATTTCTTAAATAACCTTATTTTTAGCAGCGTTCCATTTTGGAGGAACTAAGGTGGGACTTTCCGAAGACTCCCCTTCAAACGCATCAACAATAATAGTCAAAGAGAGCTGATGGTAGGGTGGGAGAGAGCTTCTTTGAAACTGGGGGAAAGAATGAAAACTTAATTCTCCTTTAAGTTATTTCTAAATTTAATGGTAAAGCTCTTTTCTATAATAATCAAACAGCACATAAAAATTCTTACCGTCTGTTAGATTTGTTAGACCTGAGATCTGAGCTAGGCACTCTGTATAAACCCAAAAATTAACCGTTTCGATGAAACTAACACAACTAATAAAGCATGAGTGAAAATATTATATAATGCCTGCACAGATGGTATAAAGATGAGATTTATTGTTTAAGCATTTCCCTTTTTTTCACCTCCTCAGGCTTATAAATAAGCTCCAGCCAGGATCAGTGAAGAAAATTAATCAATCAAAACTAAATTGGCACCAGGTAAAAAAAAAACAAACAAACCAACCAAACAACCCAGAAATATACCTCTAACCCCTCCAACCCCCAAACAGTTGTTTTGTTCTGTATTAACAAATTTACTGTGGGTATGTTACACCTTAAATCTTAATAGCACCAAGTTTTGTATATGATACGTACACAACAGTTGAGGATATTGCACACATGAACAGAAGGCAACTCTAGCTAAGATGGCTTAGAAATGGCAGTGGAATATACATATTTCATAGGAGCGCTTGAGTTGTTAACGTGAAATTTCAGAGGGAAGAAGAACGTAGAGCCCTATAGCAAGGCCTTTTCCAAGTTAAAAAAAAAAGCTGTTAACTTCATTAAATCACAACTGGAGTTTTTCATCCAGGTAGTGCTGCAAGGGATTAGGTCAACAGCTTGTCGTGGACATCACTGTATGAAGTGTCCTCCTGAGAAAGCAGCTGGAGAGCGCAGGGAGGGAAAGGACCTGAAGAGTCTCAGAAGAAATGGTTGTGTAATAGAACTCAGAAACCAATATGGGGCAAACCACAGTATGTAGTTTCTTGCAGTATACCCAGATTTGAGTTCTTACGAATGCTCTGTCCAGCATTTCCCCCCGACAAGGGACTATCAAAGGCAACACGCATTTAGAGCAAGCGTTGTAAGAGCTGCCGATGAGTGCTGGCTGCTGTTGCTGGGTCTAGCTTCATACTGCTATGTCAGCCTCCTGGTTTTATTTTTAAAGTGGTGTTTTAAGAAGTTTTAATACTTCTTAAGACTTCAGAAGAGAAGATGAGATTCAGTTCTTACTTCTTGTCCATATCGCCTTCCAGTTTCTACAGCACGCAGTGCTAAGGAGTGGTAATGAACCCCAGAATTTCAGTTGAATTTGTCACAGGAGGTGAGCGAGATAACACCTCCAAACCAAGCTACGTGTTCTTACTATCCCCATAGTTACGATTTTATTTTACTCAAAATTAGCAACTGCTGAAGTCAAACAGCACAGACGCTACGCTGATTGAAGCAGGCTTAGATTAGAATTTCTCTTGGAAGGGACACAGTTGAGGTACATGATGATCACTGATGGAGAGATGGCAGGCTAGATAAACCCTTAGATTGATTCCTGAAGTCAATATTAAAACTAATGAAGAATAAGCTCAGACTTCCCACCAGTCACTCTTAACTGGTTTTTCCAGTTTATACAAGGTAAAGAACTTGTGTAAAACAAGCAAAACAAACCAACACCAGAAAGCTTTAACATTAGTTTCTGAATTGAAACGCTGAGTAGAAAACTCGCTTTTTTTTTTTTATTCTTCCTGTTTAGCTGGAGAACATTGGGAATTTTATCAAAGCCATCCAGGTCTACGGCATGAAGCCACATGATATTTTTGAAGCGAATGATCTTTTTGAAAATGGGAATATGACTCAAGTACAGACTACACTAGTGGCGCTAGCGGGCCTGGTGAGTATTTGCAGCCCTGGAAGTGGCACAAATCGACATGCTAGCCCAGATGGCACCCTGCCGCTCGTGTAAATAGAGAAATCAGCGTAGAACCCGTCAGTCGGGAGGGGATAGTTACTACCCTGAGTCTGAGATACTTCAGAGCGCTGTGTCCTACTGCACGCCTCCAGGGAAGGCTTGGAGATCAGAGTTAGGATTCTTCACTGGAGCCGAACCAGAGAGGCTCACAGAAGAACACTAATCCCTACAGAATATCCTCCTGACAGGATACTTGGGTAGCTTTGGAGTGCCCCCTTCAAAGGGCATGGGGAGCTGCTACCTGCCCTCAGCCCTGACACCGAGTTTCTCATGAGATAAACCTGCTTGTGGCATCACTTGAGAGCCCAAGCTCAGCGCCAGTTTTCCAGTAGCAGGAAATAGACTTTGAACACTGAATACTCTATTTTCCCCTCTCCCCAAACAGGCAAAAACTAAAGGTTTTCATACTACAATTGATATTGGTGTCAAATACGCAGAGAAACAAGCACGAAGTTTTGATGCAGGAAAACTAAAAGCTGGTCAAAGTGTAATTGGCCTGCAGGTAAGTATGAAATTCAAATTTGCAGGTAATCTGTTATATTTGAGAACAACTTTCTTGTTTTGATTGATATGTTATTTACGCAAAAACAGCTGCAGAATTAAAATACATTCTTATCATGGAAGGAGGTACGAGTTGATTTGCTTTATAAGCTCAAGTGGCTGCCTGGAAGGTTTTTCTGTTTGTTTTAAATCTGCGATAAGAGTGATAAGGAGGAAGGGAACAGCTAATATTAGCAGTGTCATCTCTGTCCTCTAAAGCAGTTTTAAAGTAGGAGTCTTTGGCTAGCTAAAGCTCCTTATATGGCAGAAGCTTTTTTTCTCTCGACGTTCCTTAACAGTCATAAAAACCAAAATAACTGGTATAAAACCTTACAATTCCTGTGGTAGAGTAGCCGTGGCAGTGTAATTGAATCACTGCTGTCCAAGGTAAAAGTTAATAATTACATTTTGAGGCATACGTCTATTCTAAATGCAATGCAGTCGGGCAGACGCCAGTCACTGAAATGCCTTAGGACGACGGTTGCCTTTATTTTTCCTTCTGAAGCTAAGCATGGAGAAGGGGTAATGTATTACAGGCGGTGATAAAGCTACAGGAGGAAAGCGTGCACCGCAATTACTATTTCTGTCAGCCATCACAGTTACCAACAATATTTGTTTCCTGACGCTATGCTTGCTGTGCAAATAAAAACCACTTTTTTCCGTTGACCACTTCCTTCCCTCGATAAAGATGGGCACCAACAAGTGTGCCAGTCAGGCAGGCATGACTGCTTACGGAACCAGAAGACACCTCTACGATCCAAAAATGCAAACTGATAAGCCGTTTGACCAGACAACAATTAGCCTACAGATGGGCACTAACAAAGGAGCCAGTCAGGTGAGCGGGACTGCGTGTGGCGCTCGGGGGGTGGACACAACGCTCAACCTGGGAGAGCCCGGTGGGACAGGAGAGTCCGAGCTGTGTGTGGCAGCAGTGAGAGGGTACGGTTCAGCTGGGCTTTTCTACAGGAATGCAAGAACTTGACTTGCTTGTCACTAACCAGCGTGTTTTGTTCTGAGGATCTTAAGGCATAAGAATGACCTGGTGCTTCTAGAATTTCTGGCTGGCTGCGTTACACCGGCAGAAAATAGAAACTTCCATTTCAAGTACTAACTAGACAGAGGCAAAAAAGAAACCGGTTTCCTGGGCGCTGCCTTAGTCTGAACCCTTAGTGTATTCTTTCCAAAGAGGGAAGGAAACTGGACCTTTCTGACTTAGCTACACAAGCTGCTGTGCTGTGTTCTGTTCTACTCAATCCTACTTCCTAGCACGTCCAGTAAAGTGTACGAGTTGTAAGCATAAATCTAGTAACGCAGCTCCTGACCTTCTTCACTGAACCTCTAAATCCTGTTTTACCAGGCTGGTATGCTGGCACCAGGTACCAGGAGAGACATCTACGATCAGAAGCACATACTACAACCTGTGGATAACTCAACAATTTCATTACAAATGGGTACCAACAAAGTAGCTTCACAGAAGGGAATGAGCGTGTACGGCCTTGGACGACAAGTATATGACCCCAAATACTGTGCTGCACCAACAGAACCTGTCATTCACAACGGCAGCCAAGGAACAGGAACTAACGGGTCAGAAATCAGCGATAGCGATTATCAGGCAGAATACCCGGATGACTATCACGGAGAGTACCAAGATGACTATCAAAGAGATTACCATGGTCAGTACAGTGACCAGGGCATTGATTATTAGCTTTGCATCAAGAGTACAGTATTAGTCCATTATTTTATTCAGTAAGAACGAAACTAGCCTTGTGGAATTGTTACCTGTCTTTCCTACACACTATGCTTAATGTACCTAAAGAAATACTGCCTTACATACATTCCTTTTTCCTTCCTCTGCCCTTTCCCCTCTCTAGTTGCCTTTAGTGCTGTAACAGTTGTAGTCTACAGCATAAACAATAACTGCATATGAAGTAAAAGGAATACTGTGAAAGGAGGAGAGCTCTTGTACAGCCAGGTCGTCTAATAAGGAGCTATGCATTTTCACAATCTCTACTTCAGTAGGTATTTACATACCAAATTAAGCCTTCATTTTACGTATTTACAGCTTTTCTGTTTTCCAGTTGAGATAAAGGAATTTCATGCTTAAATGTGGTCTTTGCCAATTAAATCTAGGACATCACGTTAGTGATTGAAGTATCATTACTATGTTTCTAAGGAATTGTTTGCTAATGGTAAGTCCAGCGTTAGCCATAAGCGTGCATTTGTGATTGTGTATTCATTCCATTATCAACACTGACCAAACTTAGCAATAGTTGTCTTACTAAAAAGGGAGCTTGTACAAAGTCTTGAGCCAACAGAAGTCCCGTGATCGATGGTGCATTTACCTTTTATTGTGCCATAATATATCCATGTAGAAATGCTTTTTTTCTTCCTGGAACTGTATTTATTGCCACACTTCTCAAACTGATCCCAGTGTATTTTTATAAATAAATATTTTTTCTTAAAGGTACGTAGAAGATCCTGTCTCATTTGTTATGCTACCATCCTTAAAGATTAGATGCTACAGACAGGATTCCCAAATCAGCATCGCCTTTGCCTGTGTTAAGGGTAATGTAGAACTGCTGTTTGGGTTCTTCCTTTTCCATGGGATTTAAACTAACACCACCGTAAAAAAATCTCACGGGAGGGAGTGATGGTGACTTAACAGGAAAGGAATGTAGCTCCTTTACAGCAGAGCTCGCCTCCCCTCTACGTGACTGAGGTTATGACCGGAGATCCTGAGCTGTTCGCTAAAGCCCTGCCCTTTTCTCAAGGCAAACGAGGAACTGCTCATTTTTAGTGCTGCCTCTGCTTCAGCTTGTAGCCTTCATACCACCTATCTGAGAACTCAAAACGCTCTTGCTTTAGAGCGTGTAAAGAGAGCTCTGTGCCTGCTGGTCTGCAGTTCTTTAGTTCCCGAGAGCAGAGTTACCCAGGCTGTTTTTTAACAGGAGAAAAAAAAGAGTATGCTATCAATGGGGGCCACTGTTGCTGATCCTAACTTTTATGAAAAAGTTAGAGGTATTTTAAAAGTATTTACCGCAGGTTAAATGTATTTGCACTAACATTTAAAATGTTTTATACTTGCAAGTTCTGGACTTGTGAAGGATTTTTCCCTCAAGACTAGAAATTGTGCTTTGCTCCTATTATCTTTGGGTGCGATGTGGCGACCTGACTTTCAACTGACCTGTGTGTCGAGTAAGTCTTAAGCTTATTTATTTCGGAGAATTTAAAATTTGAAAGGACCTCTGGAGGTCACTGCTCCAAGCCCTGCATCTCAGGCAAGAGAATTATTACTAAGTTGTCCGTTAAGACCTGACTTTCCCAAACTAAAAAAAAATGGTATTTAACAATTTGGACCTATTGTATTGAAGGCAGAAAAGCAGTGCTGTGATCAACAACAGCAGCTTTGTTGCTTTCATAGTTTGGCTGAAAGCAAGGTCTTTTTCTGGAAGCCTGAACCATTCCTGCTCTTTCTGAATCCAAAACACCACACAGACTTCTCAGGACGTCTGTCTTCTTTCATCCACAGAGGTATCCAGTAGAATCATAACCGAGTTAAGCAAGAGTTTGAAGTAGACAGTGAGCAAAACCAAGGCAAACAGCCTTGCTTAAAATACCAAGCTGTAATACTTAGCCATTTCCTGGCATTCAGACACCAGTAGTCCCCATCTCCTATTTTTCAGCAATATAGTTATAAAAGTACCTTTAATTCCTCTGAATCCAGTCTTCCACAGCTGCAGGAAAGAAGAGTCCACACAGTATTGGGCTGCTTTGCAGGGCAGATGTTGAAATACCAGAAGTGGCTTGGACAAGCATCAATACCCCAACCAGAACTTGATGTTCATCTGAGCTGTGCCTCCATCAAACCCCACAAGCTCCTTCCAGGCTGCTTTGTGACTACGATACCCTGCAGGGGAAGACAGTCATGAGAAAGGAGCGTGAAAGAGCAGCAGGTTCTTAGGGGTGCTTTATCCCTCACCCTCGGGTGAGGGCTCCAGCCACACAGGGATGGAGGTTATTGACGCAACTGCTAGTGGAAGGTATGTAGGACTGGGAGGTCCTGTGCTGCACTGGAAAGCTGTAAGCTGTGCTTCATGTACAAAACTTGGTTAAAAGTTAAAAAAAAAATTAAAAAAAACCTCAGAAGACTTCCATAAAAACATACGGCACTGTCAAAACATTGTCACAGTTGTAGTTTCTGGACTATGGCCTACATCATTTCTTAAACACTCCAATACAGCTTAACTGAGGTTTTTCAGTACCTTCCTTCTTTGAAAAGCAAACCAAACATTGGAGCATGTGTCTGATCCCCGCACAGGAACTGCAGTGAAGGCAATGACACTGCGTCGGAATCGCAATCAACAGCGTTGTTGTGATTGGAAGGGGCCTTTGGAGGTCATCCAGGGATTGCCTGAAAATGAGGACGCGTGTTCAAATTCCCCTCTTTCTTCCACCAGACAGTTCCTGAGTCAAGGGCCAGAACATGCAGTGTGAGCATTAACGAAATGTTAAAGGAACTTTTGAACAAAGAGAATAAAATCACGTGCCACTGAGTCAAATTTAAAAACTACCCCATACTTGGGGGAGCCCACAGGAGTATTAGAATCAGGGTCCAGGTACAAAGTTTAAACAAACCTTGAAATTGCTCACAAGAAAATGCTGTCAGACCGTTACCAAGCTGGTTTTTTTAAAGTGTCTACAATTATCATATCCCTCTTCCGTCTAAAGCCCTTAATCTCTTCTCTACATTCCTCCATATTTTATATGTCACAGGCATGTTACAGCTGACATTTCTATTATTATTTATAACAATCTTTTATCCTATTTCTGTCCAGCCACTGCTCATCTGCTCCATGTCAAGCTTGAAATCCAAATTCAATTTTTTTCTGCTTCATCTTTTCAACTGCAAAGCGAAGACGGTTGTTTATTTTTATTTACAATAAAAAAGGACTCATCCTCACCTGCCCTTCGGATAGGAGCCAGCGGACTGTTTATGATGCTAACTTGTAAAAACCATTCCCAAAATAGTATAATTAGAAGACACCTACCTCAGAACCATTAATTATCTTGACTACAGAGAATTTCTATCAATGGTAATTTCCATCAATGAGCTCAGTACTGTTCCTTAATTGGTTGCACTGGCTGTTCAGCTACAAAGAATAAAGCAGGAAACATCCATCCCAGATTGCGCCTCTACAACGGTTTCTGTTTACCGATCCGGGGACGATTAGCCCAGTGTGCGCTAAAAAAAACCCCATGAGTTAGCTGATGCACCAAAAAACTAAGACAAGACAGCTCGATGACCTTGTCGACTTAGTATTTTTAGCCTGACAACACAGCAATTTACATGGAGTTTGTTTATTAACAACCTTCACACCGTCACCACAAGGATGTTAATAAAAATCAGATGTGCTGACACACAAAATACATTATTCATACAAACAGATTGCCTGTAATTTTACCAGTGCAGAAGGTACAACAGAGATTTAGAGAGCTAATACTTTGTCCTAGGGTATTGGTAACCTTTACTTCACGACTGGTTTTGCGGTCGCTGATCTGCCTTTGTACTTCTTGGTCCACTTCACATTCAAGTCTACAAAGAGAGGAAAAAGGAGTCAGTAATGTGTAGTAAGTCCTGTTACTGCATTTACATGCTGTAAGAGTAAACTGGGAAAATAATTAAGGCTCTTTTGTGTCTCAAATCCACAGTCCTTTCCCAGGGAATAACTCCACCCACCCCCCCTCGATCCTATGCTTGGCAAAAAATACTGAAAAATGCACCAACAGACCCAAACAATGAAAAAATAAAGTACATTGGAGCAATAAATTGGAGCAGTGCTCTGCCTACAGCAAAACGCCCACAAGATTGCCCGGGAGTTCGCTGGGGCGCAAGAGCCTGGTACCTCTTGAAAGCGGATCAAGAAATAGCACCAACATTGGTTACACTCATGCAAGAAGTAGTTAGGAGGACACAAGGTGCTAGTAGCATCCAGCAAGCGTAGGTGTCGGAGTAGCTGCCGCTGCAGAATCTTTCTCTGGCAGCCCTGGCTTGGGCCCTCTGAAGCTGGGGGAGAATCGGCCCAGGTTCTGAACTTGCTGGGGCAGCTTCTCAATTTGGGCAATTTGCAGCATTTTTTGGGCTGTCAGTGAGTATTTACTCGTAGGACCTTCCCAAGTCTGAGCGTGGGGGAATACTCCCTTTCTGGCATCTCTGCTTTTTTAGCCCAGCATAAAACAGAGTAAATAAATATAACCACTAATACAAAGGAAAGGAAGAAAAAGGGTGGGAGCGGAGAGGGAAGGCCTCTAAGCTCTGATCTTACAGCTCTGGAACTTCAGCAGTACTGGCATGAATTCAAGCAGCCTACCAGTCTTCTGACTTTCCTACAGCAGACAAGCAAAGGACTATCTGAACAGCATTTATCTCCCACACCCTTGCCACTGTTTGATCTTTCTCTTCCTCTGCTGGGCACACTGGGGAATGAGAAGACGGATGAGAACAATTATTTGATCCATCCATTTTGCACCAGCAGCAGGTTTCCTGAGAAAGGAAAGCAGGGGAAGGAAAAACAGGATACTGGGTACAGCACGTTGGTTGCTGGGAGCCGCCAGGAAATACATGACAGCCTACATCCATTCTTCTTGAGACATAAAGGCAAACGCATCGGCTGGCAGATAAATACATATCCCACGCTCCTGTCTCACCATGGGCTGAAGCTCTGTCCCATCTTCATTGTCCCGGAAAGGTCTCCTGCTTCTGTGTTTCTGCCCTTCTGTTATCTTGTTACTCTGACTCACAAAGGTCTACAAGCAAAAAAACCAGGGTGAGATCATTTGGGAATGCAAACCATCATGTAAAATAAAAATACCTGGGTAAAGGAAGATAATTAACCTGCGGCTAAGAAACTATAGCTGGTTCCCAGCTGGATGACACCGAGAGATACTAGGAGGGACTCTGCAAAAGCAGCAAGAGTGATGAATCCAGCTGACAAGGATGAATCAAGAATCTCTGTTACATCTTCTACTACAGGAATGAGGACTGGCTGAACTCCTTCACCCAGCTCTCCACCCACTGCCGCCTATTGTCCTGAGGGCCACAGAGCCTCCCTTCCACCCCCAGATGTTTGTAACCCAACTGTAACATAGCTGTCCCCAGTCATACGCTTTCACGGGTTGGGAAACACCAAGTTCTTGAGCAAACTTATTCTTGATCATGCAACGAGGAGGAGTTTAGGTGCTGCCCCCAGTTTCTCCACACAAGGTTACAGAGCCTGCCCTGCCTGGGACGCTCCTCACGCCCTGTGGGGAAATCCTCTCTTCACCCTAGGGCATGGCTAATTACAAGGAATTAAGACCAGAGTTAAATAGAAACTACTACAAGGTTTGAAAGTAAAGAAAGGAAAGCCTCTGTTAATTTCATGAAGGAGAATTGGCTTAAGCTGTATTTTAGCATTTGGCAAAACAGAGGGAGAAGAACAGAGGTCAAGGCTTCAGAGTTTTCCATTCAGTAACATATTCCTACTCGGGACATCTGCTAAAGTACTGTTCTGAATCAAAGCCAAAGAATCTCTCTTCTGCTTTCTTCTGTACAAAGGGTTAAGCTTATCTTTAGGCTGCCTTTTTGGGTTTTTTTTTGTTTTCAACAAAATTCTATGAACGTTAAGGGAATCTAACAGCAGCATTTTTAAAAAAAAAAAAAAGTAACACTTCTTCTGACACTGTCCTGAAGAAATCCATCCAGAACATTCATATCATATGAGCTATTCTGGCTGCTGAGTTTGTTTTTCATGAATTACTAAGATTTTCTTTGTCATATGGCTCATGAAGGAAAAGACAGAACTGGCAAAAATAGCACGAAAGGAAAAAACCATCTGCATCTTTAGATATTCTCTTAGTATGAAAGAGATGGCATCTACAAATTCAAATGCTTCAGATACAGCCATTAACTAAAGCTCTCCATCACTATTCGCTACCTAACGATTCTCCACGGAAGTGCCCGTAATACGATACAGTAATTACGAGGGTAAAGACATCGAACAATCAGTCCAGAGGCAGAATGATTTAATCAAGAGACAGAAGACAGTATTTTGGCAAAAGAATCTGTATAGGTATGAAGCAGAGCAACTCAAGTTTGCATGGATTTTGTTCAGAACTGCAGCATCCATCGGATGTGGATGGATCCCTGACCTGCTGCTGGCAACAAGAAGGTCCTTCTCCATCAGCTAGCTCATCTGTATATTTTTTAACTACAAAAAATATGATGAACGTATATCTAATAAGGCCTAAGAAGTAACCTATCACTTCTAGGGTATGATCTAAAAGAAGGCAGCAGATCGTAGCTGGCACACAGGAGTCAGAGGGAGCCCTTTACTTCAGTTTATAAATTCACGTATCATTTGTATCCCTGAGCCTATCTTGTTCTAAGCTGTTGGAAAGGAAATAGCGTAGGTTGCAGGTTCAAATTACTAGGTCCTGGCGAAAGGAAAAGTCCCCAAAAGCTTAGAATAGCTGAAATATCTTTGCTGGGGTTTACCAGCAGCTCCTGATCCACAAAGTATGGCTTCTCTGCAGATCCGTCATTCGTTTCCATATCAATAGCAAAACAAAGGAACATGGCATCTGCTGTCACTTCAAACACAGACAGAAAGCTGTGGGCCATCACGTAGGCAAAAAATCCAATCAGCAGCAGAGGAACCACCCAAGCTTGCAACTCCCGATGGTAGTTAAATGCCATCAATCCTCCAAAAACAGTAAAACATACAACAAACACCTGTAAAGGGCGGCAAGAGAGAAATGCGGCCTCATTAATCATGTAGAAATTTCTTAAAAAACACACACCCCTGCCCCAAACCCTGAGGCAAATACATTACGCTGATATTTTAACAGCGCGTCTCATCAGGGCGATAGCAGTTTCTGGCATCCCATAATTGTCACACTTTGTGTTCAATTCAACCTATACATCCTGCGGGGCAGAGACAATCTTTTGCTCTTTATTTAGCAAAGACTCCTTGCAAGGGGAACTGGAGGAGTGGCACCGAGCTCACTGCTGTAATATACAACTAAATAACTCCGTGAAGACTAGGAAAAGAATTTAAATTCTTCAAACATTATCTTCTCTTTTGAACTCATTGAACAGCATTAACAACACTGAGCTTAAAGATAAGCCTTAGTTACTTTAGGTATAAGAGAATCAAATCCTGATTTTTCACTTAATTCGTACAGAACAGTAATTTGCTTACGCTTACCTTTCCTAGAAATAGGATAAAATCACCAAAACAGCTAATGGATGCAAGTTTAGCCGAACTTTTCGCCAAAATAAAGGCAGCGTCCTTTGCTGAGGTACAAAAATTTGTCCCATTTATGGCTGTAGTTGTGTACGCATGCTGAAATGAGAGATGATGATAATGTGGTGAGAAAGGAAAGACTGATAATCTCAATTTCACTTCAGCGAAATGCAAAGCCTTAAACTCTATTTAGAAAGACTGCCTTGATGATTATAAAGAGCTACTTTGCATAATATGGCAATTCTATTTTAATTAACTATAACTACTATGCTTCTAACTTCAAATAGTCTTTCTACATAATTTCCACCATTAGCAAATGCTAGAGCAGTGAACTACAGAAAATTTCTGAACCCACCTTTATCCAATTTATTTTAAACCACCAGCTTTCTACCCTGATTTTTGCTAATGAATATGACATAATAACCACAAAACACTTTGACTCGGAGCCACGCTGTTCAAACTTACTTTCTTATTTTCTATGAATCTCTCACCAAGATTGCTGATTTAAGCGGAAGAATCAAGTTATTTAGTTATCAAGTAATTGAAAAGTTGATGATATAAGGGTTTCATACACGGCCTTTTCAAACTATTCATACGCTGCCGAAATTCAAGCTTCTGGCTGTAGCCACGAAATAAACCTTTCCATGAAAAGGTTAAGCCAATTGTAAAAGTGACTGTAAAAGAACAGTGAAAGGATCCTGGACTAGACCAGTGAGTGTCACAAAGAACAACACCCAGAATTTCAACAGGCACTAGGGGCACTCACAGCTTTTTGAGGTACTGAGAATTTTACAAGATCTATTTTTTTTTGGTGGAAATTTGCCAACGCAGGTAAAGAGGGCAGAACATTTACCTTCATGGACTGGATTATTTTAGCACTTGTTGTGTATAACTTGGCATATGTGTCCTATTTAGGAAACTCTTCCACAAGGTTTTGAAATTGTGTCCAGAATACCAGCTAAGAAGAACAGCACTCAAAATACCTGAAATTTATACTGGACTTGACCAGCAAGTCTCAGGAGTAGTTTCCCTCTGCTCAAAATACTAGATGGTAGGTTATGTTACAAAACATGAGTCACATCTGGTATGGTCAGTAAGAGCCACAGTGTGCAAGGGGTTACTGCTCTGAAGGAATTTATACATCCCGGTGTGTACTTGGTGCTTAGATTACTTTCTGCTTCACCTGGAAGAGAAGGAAAAACCCAAACCTGCTGACAGTGAATTATACGGGCCTACCGTAAAATGCTTCCTGTTCAAAAATCTGTTTTTAATTCCTTACAAATCGAAATATAGAATAGCTTCAGGTATCTGAAGGCAGAGAAAATTTATTTCTGCAGAGTCCAGTTTTACCACGTAGCAATTTCTGCAACGTGCTGCAGCGTAGCAAAGTTGTATTGACATTATCTTGGGACATTATAGAAAAAGACAGAAATGAAATGCAAAGATCCTTTTGTTTCTTAATTGTGGATATTATTTTATATATGACAAAGGATTTTTTCTGATAGCAAAAAAAAAGACTAAGAGTAAACGGTGACATCATGTAAATATCGTACTTGCATAGTAGCAATCACATCCATAGATGGAAAAAGTACAACAAAAGACCACGGATTTATTGCCTACTGTAAGAAAAAAAAAAAAAAAATCAAAGTCTCCACAAAAGTCTCTAATAAATTAATCAGAGATTCTGTATTCATTATAAATGAATACATTTGATTTAAAAATCATTTGATTTAAAAAATAAAAAAGAATGTTGAAAATGCATGTGCACTTGTACAAACATTGTTTCCGAACTTAAAATACGTAACTACTTGTTTGCACTCTGGAATTAGCCACTTTGTTATCTGAGGAATGTGCAACAAAAAGAATTTCTGATATTTATTAACTAGAACAGTTATCTTCAAAAGACTGAAAACAATGCTGCAGACCGAATACTGCCTGCAGAGGGATTTGCCGTGTAACGAACCATTTGATGAAAAATGGCATTTATAACAATTACAACTTCAACAAGTCATGTAAGTATCCGCTGGTCGTAACATCCAAGCAAGAAAGGCAGGCAGGTAATAGTCCAATATTATAGAAGAAATGAGGGAGAAACACAGAAATGAACAAACTGGTGAAGGCTACAAAACTCGTCACTGACAGAGGTGAAGCCAGAATGTTACTAGTATAAGCTGAAGACTTAGCCAAGGGATCTCTACCTTTCAGCAAAAAACACACTTCTGAGAAAACAAACCCAAACGTATCTACAGAAGGTTTCTTGCTCAGCCTGAACGGCGGCTCCATATACTTTCCATATACATTCCAAAGTTCCCCCTACTCCAATCCCATCCAGCCACATAGAAATCTACACATTCTCACAAATAAAATACACCCCTTAACATTTAAAGCAAATACATGTTTCCATGAAACACAAGTTGCAGAGAAAAGAGTTCAAACAATTCCTCATCCTTACCCACCAAAGAACACCTAACACGTGCAAGCTCTTACCAATAGCTATTACCGCTTGGAAATTATTCTGGACTTTGGACTAAGCAGCTTAGCTATCCTGTTAATTTTCCAGTTGCAGGGTTATGTGCAAAAACCCAATCCCCTTCAAAGAAAAAATAGCTGTGAAGGCTAAGATGGTAGACCACGGTCAGTTAAGAAACAGGCTATTTAAAAGTGGTTTTCTAAAAAAAAAAATAAATGTATTCTCTTTTTCCACGCACTAAGGCTTTACTGGACTTGAAAATGTTTGAGAAGGGCAGCAGGAATGATGCAAAAGGTACGGAATGTCATCTGTCTCGGGAACAACTGAGTACACCAGGCTCTTCTGTCTGGAAAAGAGATGACCGGAGGAGGATGCGGTAAGAGGGCTACAGAATCATGAGAAATGCAGAGAGGGTAGGTAGGGTTAGATGGCTCACTGTTTTTTCCATAACAGTCCAGGCAGGGGGATGTCCATACGAAGCAGTAGGAGCCAAATTTGAAAACAGATGTTTCTTACTGTAAGTCTGTAAGCTGTGAACTGCTGGACAAAGGATGGTTTAGCTGCTAGAAGTTTGCGTAAGCTCAAGGGAGACTGGGAAAGTTCAGGGAAAAGGAATCCACTGGGAGTTATTAAACACAGAAAATAGCTCAAGTAGGCCAAAAAGATTCAGAAACAGCACGGGGACAGGGAAATACACACTCGTTCTACCTTAGCATTCACTCGCGGCCACTGTTGGAGGTGGGACACTGAGCTAGATGGAGACTCAGGCTGGGCCAATATAGCTGTGATGTTTTTTATCTTTGCTTAGTGAACCGATGCTTTACAATGGGAGTCTCTGCTATGGTGACAAACAAGTAATAATAGCACTGATAGCATCCCACTGACCTGAAAGAGTGGGAGGTAGTAGGTCAGAAACAGTCTTCATCCTTGCACCAGCACGGCGGTACTGTATCACCACCTTTATGAAGAACACAAGCCTCCTCTGGCTTGGAGCCTGGGAACTAGACACTAGTTTCTCAGTGTCAAAATGAATAAATAAGGAATGTGAATGTTTACATATTTCCAAATACCACAGTATTTAAAAAAAAAAAAAAAAGCCTATTTAAAGAATACATCCTTCTGTGCCTCACAACACAGAATGTCAAGGGTCTTGGAAGAACTGACCTGCTAGTTTCATGAGAAAGGCGCCGTGGCTCAGATCCAGGCCGTAAGTTCCCCCATTGTTGAGAATAATTGCTACTTTGTCTAACAGCTGAATTCAGCCCTCCATTCCAGGACTTGCTTTAGTAAAATGAGCTTGGGGAAGCAAAGATTGCCATAGCAACAGGGTCTTCTCCAAAAAGCAGCGGTAGCCATGCTGGTCTCACATCCCACTTCAGCTTTTTCTGCTCTACTGGTATTTTCAGCCTGATCTGACCTTATTGCTGCCAATCTCTTGGGGGCTGCCCTGGTTAGCTACAGCCAGCGCAACACTGCGCAGCTCAGGCTGGACTTCTAAGTGTCTTTGCTTGCAAGTGTCACAGCTGCCAGTGGAATCCCCTCAGAAGACTAAATCCAGTGCTACCAAGAGGCAATGACATTTCTGTGGCTGCTGTACAGCAGTTAGTAACCCGGTGAGAAAGCTCTATCGTGCCCCTCAGATAGCGGGGGGAAATCAGAGCAACACGGGCGTGTGAGGCCCTGCTGAAGAGATGAGGACATGTAGGACTGGAAAGGACTTTCAGCCACTCCGGTCTTGGGCTATTTCAGATTAGCACATTATACTATTTCCTCCCTTAAGTGGAAAGCTCCCTCTTTAAACTTAAACTACTTGGGGCTTTCCCCTCTCCCAGCCCTCAAATGTGGAGCTATTCCAGAGAGTTGTCCCTCTGGTCCTTAGGAACCTTCTTCCAACTTCCAGACAATACTTAGTCATTGACAGTTTATACCTACTCCTTCTGCTGATCTTGTCTTGGCTCTTATCCCTCCCTGCTGTTTCTCTTTTTGATACATTCATAGACGGCTAGCGGGCTTGCTCTTACTCTTCATTTGTCAAAGTAGACACATCAGGATCTTCCAGTCCCCCACCGTGAGATGAGCCTGATCACCTAACCAGCCACTTGTACAACGGCCTTGATCTCCCTCTTTCTGGGGCAAGCATTTCGCCTCCTACCTTTCAGGACTGAAAGCCCTTTCTGCAGCCTTGTTAATTAAAGGCTACTGTCCTATGGTTGACAAACACACACAGAGAATATTCTCCCCCCCAGTTTCCAAGCATTAAGCACACAGCTAATAAAGAAATGGTTATTTTTGATTCTCAGACTAATTACCATCTGTAAGAAATCCTTCAACAGCCTCCTGAATTTTCCCGAGCAGTTCAAGAAGCACAACTTTCCCTTATTTCCTTTCCACATTATAGCTGTAGCCTGGACTTACTGCAGAAAATCTTGTCCTTCAAGTTTCCTTACTCTTACTCTGTGTGTCACCTCCTCCCTCCATGGCTGCCACCCAATGGGTAGGACCAACACGGCTTTCTCCTCAGAGGGTCATCTGGTGTCCTTTTCTGCAGCATCACACTGCTACACCTGGGCTCCATTTCAACCACAGGGGTTAGACTACAAGGATCCCGCATTAAGTTCCCAGGGCATCATGATTACATCATTACTGGAGTTGCTTACAGTGGTTTCTGCAGTCAGTGTGACAATGTTCTCATTTTTCTGAGATAAAAATCAAACTGAACATTTCCAGAGAGTTGTTCATCAATAGCTCTGCTTAAAGGCACTAGTCACTTGCTGAATTGCCTTTCATTTTCTTTTTTTTTTTTTTTAAAAAGGCATGTATTAGTCAGCCTTGTTCATCTCCATCCCCTACATGGTTAACCCTCCAGAGTAAGTAAAGCCCTAAGGAATTTTATTTCCTGATATCAAATCCATAAAGCCTCGAGAGGGGAAAACAAGCATATTTAAAATACAATTTCACTGAAGATGAACATTTTAACCAACTGTATTTTCAAGACGATTGAGAACTTAGCTTAACATCTGTAATTTTGCCAGCAACAGTAAATGCAGTAAAAAATGCAATATTGGTTTTGGGAGGAAAAAGAAGTACTCGATAGGGTGAGGCACAATGTGTTTGGCAGCGCAGAGAACGATACTTACAATCGCGTGCATGAATTTTGGTTTTATCTAGGTCAATTCTCCACTAGGCATTTAACCACAACCTGATAGGCTTCCACCCAAAGTTTAGAGACAGCCAACTGCCACGGATGTACAACCACTAGACAGACTTGCTTCTCTTTTTTTAACGCTAGAGAGTTTGTTGGCTTTCAGTAGCAGTGAAGGGTCTCAGCACGAGGCGATGTAGGCCGCCACGTGGGCGGCTTCAGCAATGGCCGCCACGGGGCCTGCAAGGCCGCGCTGCGAGGAATGGCGCTGGTGGAAGGAGAGGAACCACGCAGGGCTCTGCAGCCCCTTCAGAAAGCCACCTGCCGCGCTTTTGGAGCGGTTGTGTGCCAACTGGCTGCAGGTGAACCCAAAGCAGACACGGAAAAGCAAAACTATCCTGAAATAGAGATGTTGTTTTGTTTTTTTTTAAAAAAAAGGCCGCTGCAATAAGGCTGTAAAGGAAAAAGCAAGCACCTTGGTGCAGCAGAAGTTAAGACGGCCACTACAGTTTGAAAGCAGGAGACAGACAGACCTCGTAGCTCCCAAACCACAATAATAATAATAAAAAAACCCAGCATATCCCTTTTACGGAAGAGAAGTTTCAGTCTCCCAGCTTTTACTTGAGACGATGGGATGTGCTTATCTGGAACACACTAAAACCATCAGAGCCAGAAGATGAAAAATCTGTGGTAATTCTGACAAGTGTTGGCAAACAGAACTGTCAAGTAAGGATAACGACTTTATATCCACAAAGCACTTTTCATCCAGATAGAACCCAGAGTGCTTTACAATTGTTACTAATGGATTATACACACGCATGAATCACTTTGCCCATGACTGAAATGGAACAACTTAAGGAGTGAACTGTTTAACAGCACATAGCAACACTACACCACAGTTTAGCACAGGATCCGGTTCCAAATCCAAGAGAAATTTAGGAAGGCAAATTGTAATTATCCACATTGCAATCTGCCACAGGATGCTGGGTTTACATTCTCCCTCCTCCAAAAAACCACTGCTGGAAATACAGCAACTGTCAGCGTCTAGCACAGCACTGTCACGATGGGACCACGACAGCGTCGGTACTTTTTGGGCCTCGTTTCAGTTAAGTTCCAAGGAGAGCTGAACAAAACTTAGCTGAGCCTGCAGAGAACAAGGCACCTCAGGGATGCACCCAACAACTATGAAAGTCTGTGTGAAATCCCACCTGAAAGATGGCAGCTCAGCCCAAGAAGTACTCTGGTAACTGGGAAGAAAGCAGCTCACACTCCATCATCAGTGTTACTTCCTCCAGCACCTGATCCTCATCTCCAAGAATCCCAGAAGGAAAACAAGGGGCTCTATTTAATCCTTATTAAACTTGTGAATGAAGGAGCAGAAAGAATTTAAATCATCTAAGCAATATAACAGGGAAATAGTGTGGGGATGGGGAAGGCTGCTGCTTTTTTTTTTTTTTTTTGCCGTTTCAGGTAGTTATATGCTTATTACTATAGTGAAAGTAATAGAATAAAAGGCAAAAATCTAGTTAAAAAAGCTAATGCACACAAAGAGCTTTGGACCAACTTTTGTAACACCTGTTCCTCATTTCAGTAATTTCAGCTCACACAAAAATCAAAATCTGAATGAAAAAATGCTTTCAAAATGTTAGAAATATAGGTACAAGGAATTTTTTAATCCCTTCCAAGTCCTACTCTGTCTCCAAGTCCATGTTCAAAACCTACGTGAAATTTCCAGGCTGTATCCAGCAGCTTTTGCTGATCTCAGTAAGAGCTCTTAAGATTTTAGTACTTCTGTTAATGAAGCTGTAAGTTAAGCTGCTTAAACCTGCAGATTTGTCTTTTTAAAATTATTTTTTTTTTACATTTGGCTGGAGATTTTACAAAATTGAAGATGAACGTTTTCAACTATAGTCAAAGTATATTTGTTTCAGAAACAGGCTTGAGTGCATTCTTGATAGGGAAAAAAAGAAAAATCTAATTAGATACATTAATTACTGCATGAAATGCAATAATCTGAGACCAATGTTATACCTTCATACACATACAATTTCTATTAAAAATCTTAACGGCATGTTCTTGTTTTTCTTCTCCTCTAACCCTTGCCCAAATTGCCCTGGATTTGGAATGTGGAACACCACCAAAAAGATGTTCAGACAAACAATTATCTAACAGCAAGCAGTGTTATGATCATTAGGACAAAACCCACAGCTCATAAAACCAGAAATTTGCCTACAATAGATAGGAAACAGGAAAGCTTTTAAAGGAACAGGAGTTACAATGCAGGCTTCTGAAACAAAAAAAGAACGTTAGAGTAATTAATTCTTCTTTTAATAAACACATAGCATACAACAGATGGAGAAAGTAAACACTAGGATGCTGGATATCTCTTTGAAAGGCAGGAAGCCAAGGGGAAAGGGTGACTACAAATGGAAAGCCTGGAATCAAAATGAACTCTGAGATCCCTCACCAAGTCAGTGACCATAAGATCTACCTAAAAGATAGAAGCCTGGAAAATTTATCGTCTAGAACCAGAGATTTCACAGCACAAGTATTTAATCTAGGCTGAACTAAGTGAAAAACTTTCTCTTCACAGTTGTCCGAGATTGAGCTTAATTTATGTACCTACTTTAGAGAAGAAGTCAGGCCCTTTATCAGAATTGTCTTGTTTACTTCGCTACTACCCTCAGCAACAAAGAACACAACAGGCAGAGAGTTAGGAATCAGCATGAACATCTGATTCCCTTTCACATCAAGAATACCACAGATATCAAAAATAACAACAGGGGACTGATAAAGAGAAAAATTAACTATTTACAATGCTGTATATAGAGCTGGAAAAAACTTGGAGAAAAGGATCAGGAAGGAAAAAGGAGGAGCTAAGTATCTGAGAAACTGTCGTATGTCAGAAACCATCCATTTCCAATAAAAATACTTTTGAAACAAAACTGCTAACAAAACAAAGATGTCTTTCAAAGAAAGAGAATATTATATCATCTGGCTTTTTCATCATGGGTCATATTCCCAGATATATTGATAATGGAAATCAGCCAGGAGTTCAAGTTTCTTTACTCGGGACTTTCACGTGGAAAATACTGTCTCTAGTTTCATGACACATCTCCAGGTGGGTTTCCTGCTTCTTCATTGCTTCCTTCCACCTGGACCCTCTGTATTTCAGTAGTCTGTCTGGCACAAGCCAACAAAATGTCAATTTTTCTTACCTCCAGAAACAGCCCTTTCAGAGGCACACTCACTATCTCAAGCTGTCTTTGACAAGTTTTCCAAAATCTGCAACTTGCCTGTTTGTCAATTCCCTGCTTCTTTGCAACAAGTTCCATCTACACTTGAAGACTTTTTTTTGCCTAGTTTAGACGGCCTGCAGGAAACTTTGGCTTAAAACAAAAAACTGGATGCTGTTTTAATTGTGCTACAGGAAGCTAGACGAGGTATGCAGGTGGTTGAGTGACAGAGAGATGATAGAATGTACCTGGTTAAAGTATCTTAAGCAACTTTCCAGGCACCAAAACCAGCAGAAACAGCACTTGAACAGGCACTTTGCACATGCACTCTCCTGTAATAAAATGAAATGTTTGGTTACTGGACACAGAAGACGACTGAAACAAAACTGCCAAAATACTTGTTTTACAGGTGACTAATTTTCTAATAAAGCATTCATTTAGGCAGCAGGTATTTGCTTTAGGATTATAGGAACTGTTCTTAATTCAGAGCCTTCAGTATTAATGGCTGATGAGCTAAGTGTATTTTTTTTTTCCTTCCTGTAGATGGAATATTATTCTCTGGGAAAAGAAAAGTGCTGCAAGTGGCTTTGTCAGCTAACAGCTGCTTGGAGAACAAAACAGTCAGTAACCCTTACAGTACTTAGCAATGATCAGGGGGTAGTACACCGACACACTTTTAACTCTTTGCGTATCAAAAAAACCTTCTGAAATGATTAATGAACAAAATGTCCGTAATGAACAAAAAATAAATGAATGGCCAGAAGGACTTACATGCACATGTGTGTGTACTCACTCAGAGCACACGTTCATTTTTCAGGACAGGAGGAAAAAGCACCTATTAGAACAGACTATTGCTCTGTATTAATTTCATACTAAAAACAGAGCAGAAAAATAGGTGTTTGTTCCACTCCCCCACCATCATACTATGAGATCAGAACTGTTCGTTGTATAAAGATCTTACCAAGCAAGATACAAAAAGGACATCTTGGTAGCGGTGGTAGCCTTCCAAATTTAACTGGTTGTTTTTCTCAACAAAAGGAAAATTCAGTTCAGTGGTAATTGAGGGGTTTTTTTAACCTTCTTTTTCCAGAAGTCAGAATGTTTTTGTTTTGTTTTGGAAAGCAGAGATCTTCCAGTCACTATATGAAAACCTCAGGTCCCCGCAACTACCACTGTTCATGCAGAAACCATGAAACTCCTAACTTTTTTCCAGAGGGGTTCTTGAAAATGTTTCAGGAATAATCCCTTTAAAATCGCAACTGTACATGCAAACTCCTGACAGCAGAGAAATACTTTAATCTTGCTGTGTGTTACTGGAGAGATTATTTCACTGAAACTATCAATCTCGGTAAGTACTGCTTATTAAAAACCTAGAGCAAGGGACTTCAACTGCAACCTCACTTCTGGTTCTGCTGGAAGACTGCTGTGTAGGAAACATCGGGGAATTTACTTGCAAGCTTGCAGACCCCTGGATTTTCTCCTGTTCGCAGACAACCACAGCATTTTTTGCAAGCGTGGCAAAGTCTGGGTGAGCTCTCTAAGAATGCAGCACCACTTCTCCATCCTTTAGTACCACTACTCTGGCCCTCTAGGGAAACAGCCTCAATGGAAAGGGGACACAGCCTGTTCTTGCCCTCGTGGAAAGGAGCAAGGTTACTTTGTGGGGAGATCCTTCCGTGGACTAGGGACACTAGCTGGCCTGAGCACTCAATAGCCTCTTCAGCAGCAGTTACAGCTATGGCTCATGTCACATCCTCATCTGAATGCTTGGCAACTGGACCAGAAGGAGCTTGTAGCACAGTGCTACGGACGCAAATAGTCTTTCTTTGCTAGTTACATCTCCTACAGGAATTCAGGTTACAAAAACACATACCCAGTAAGTCCATTTATTCTGCTTCCTCTAGAGGCAGAAAATACTCTATCTTCTGTCTAGCACAATTCATCCTACCTATCACCTTTAAACAAAGTTCTTAGTTGACCCGGTTCATCAAGTTTTATAATCAAGACTTTCATAGGAAAGCGACACAAACCCAGGCACTTACACATCTTTCAAGTATCTTATTATATGGGGCTTGTATTTAAGCATTCACAAACTATTCCCCACACACACGCCTCATAGGTATCAGGGACGGTCACTGTAAATATCCTTTCATAACTATACATAACGTGCTTCAAAAGGCCAAGGTAAACTGTAGAGGAAAAGACTTAGATTTAAAAACTTGGCCTAAATCTTCCTTTAAAATCAGAGCTTTGCAGTTGTGCCAGCCCTCTCTCTTTGCCAAAGCGCCAGAACTAACTGTAATGGTGTATTTCCAGCAGAACATTTGAGATGTGGAGATACATGAAAGATAGAAAGCACGCAAGCAATAATCAAAACAGCCCATCTACATTTCTCATATATCTTAAAAGATGTGGTTTGGCTCCTGCAGAAAACTCTGGAATACTTCTTATTTCATACATTCTTTCTATATACTCATAATACAAGGCAGATGAAATCTTTTCTAGATGTTTTATATGCAACAATAATGTTCTTACTTACCTTTGCTTTTTTAGAATTTATGATGCAAAAATTTTAAATAGAACATTCTGCCAATTTTTTCCTTTATCCTTCAGAAAAACCTTTGTATAGAAACACTAAATAACGGTGTTTTTAAATGTAGGCATTTTCTGCTTTTAAAACTATCTAAGCTGAGAGGGGGGAAAAAAAGGAAGTGCCAGTATCTGAGATAAAAAAAAAAAAAAGCTTTCTTAATGAAGAAAATGGGATAAAGTATAAAATCCACATATCATCCATTTTTAATTAAAAGTATATTCATATTCTTTTCCTGAATCTCACCTTTTAACTACTATTTTTAGAGTGTTACAGAAGCGTATACCTACCTTTTGTTTTAGGGTATTATAAAGATACAAGAGAACAATCCTTGGTATTCTCAGTATTGCGATTAGAAATGAGCCTTTTATGGCAGTTCCTAGATGATAGCAAAAAAGAACTGATATGGAAGACAGGACTGGGTGAGGTGGTGGGCTATTTTTATTTCTAGAAAGAAAAAACAAACAATTTGAAAATGTTTTATAAACATATTTAAGAAGATATACATTGTATCTTTTCAGTATTTGGAAATTTACAGAATTAAGCTGGTATCTCCTTTTCCACTTGAACAACTCCAGTTTTCCTACTGACTTCATCTGAATGTTCACCTGAGGCCAAAGGAAAGCAGACAAGCTTACAACTTCTATTGGGTTAATTTAATTCTTAAGCAATGACTGTTTTGATGTATTTGGTAATGGAAAAATATCTAGAAAAAACCTACAGTGGAAAATAGGAGAAGCGAATAACATCTGAGAATACTTCCTTGAACAGCCCTCTCCAGTTTCTGTCACTTCTCTTATTCTCTGCAGTCTTTTATTTCACTGTTGTTCCTGCAAGATTCTGGTCTGAAGGAATTAATCCACTACTTCTGTTTTAGTGGTAAAATTAAAACTAGAAAAAAATATCACAAGCTCTCCCATGGAAATTTGAGATCTATGATCTACTTCTATTTTCGTAATTTGGTCAAATTTTGCTTTGAATTTCGCTCAGATAATACTTTTTTTTTCACTGGACAGCATATGTTTTTAAATGGAATACACAAAAAAAGGAATATACTGCTATATGTTTAGAATTAGGCCTCAAAAACTTGGAATTCTACTGCACACTAACCTGTCTTGTTTTGGATAAAAAATGTCTTTCCCAAGACTGAAAAGCAAAGACAAAAAATTGGCCTAAATATAAGTTGTTGGGGTTTTTTTTTTTGTTCTTTTATAAAGGTCAGTTTAATGTCAGTCATTTACAGACAGTACTATGACACAGCTCTCGAGAATTTATATAAAACCCAGGAAATGAAATTAAAGCTGCTCCCCCACCCCTCTTCAAATACTATCTAAAAAAATAATCCATTAGTTTAATACTATAAATACCTTTTAAAGATGCTTCAGAGGATTAAAAAAACAAAACCCACTGATCAACAGACATAAATAGTCCTTCTGTAAAGCAACCCTTTAGCAATTGGCCAAACCCTTAACAAATTAACTTAGGCAACAGAACCAGCAGCAGTTTGACTAAGCAGTTAGGTAAAGAGAGACTTTTTATCACAAATAAGATGTCCTATTTTCATAAATGATTCCTTAAAAATCTCTGTTATCTTGAAAAATCAACAGTTTGCACAAGAAACTAAAAAAGGTAATGATAATAGAGTGACTGGTTGGGGCTAAAAAGCTCTAAAATATATCTTTATTAAATAAAAATATTCTTCAGCAAGGATTTAAATTGTAAACACTGTATCAAGATAGGTATCACAGTTCTGCAAGAATCCTGAAGGTATCACTGCAGTTCATTCAAAACACTAAATACTTTGCAGCTGAGCAGCTGTATTTAAATATGTGAATCTACCACATGATTTTAAATAGGAAATTCCAGCAAAGCAGTTACTGCGTTTATTATTTTTGGTCTCACAACTAGGGGAACGGCTTGGGGGATAGTGGAATTTTATACTGAATAAGGCAGTTCTCTTAAGTCATCAGGTTTCTGTACTAGAAATATATCATGATATAGAGGAGTTATTCTACCCATACAGAGCCATTGTTCCCTTTTCTCACGGACGCTCCCTTACACATGACAGTCCCATCGCAGAACATAAAAGATGAAGTTTCTGCAAGTTTAACGTTAACCAAGGGTGAGAAATACAGCGAGGACAAAGTTTACACTTGTGTTAATAATTTACTTGCTACCGAGGAGAAAAATGAAGAAGGGTTTTGCTATTTTTAACGTGATTAAGGAGCAGGCACGTCAAAATCTGAAGTTTAGTTCAGATCAATTTCTACACATTTCGATGCTTTTCCACACCTCCTCTTCGCAAAGGCATCCTCACAAGAGCAGGGCCTGACAAGGTTTATCGTTTTGCTTCCACACGGATTAGAAAAAGAACAAAGATTTTCCTTGTGATCCTGGCATGGGGCAGGAAACAGAGGAAAATGCTGTGCAGCTAAACACAGCAACAGGTGATGCTTGGGATGCGAAACGTGCACAGGATCGGCTCGATCGTCCGCCTACACCCCATGACCTTTCCGGATGCAATCCTGAAATAACTTCAGCACAAGCATACAGTGTCCCAATGTGCAGGAAGCCTCTGTAGGCAGTTCACGCTGCGCAGCGCATTCTGTGCAGGCAGGTTCCACTGCGTCCATACAAGGTACCAGAGAAAAAACAGCAATCTGCCTGATAAAACCAGTGACAAGACGGCGTAGGGCCGCAGCTTGCTTTTCCTCCTGTTTCATTTACACAGAGCGCTACTATTCCAAAATCCTGTGAACCTGTACTCAAAACCACATCATCTTTTAATAATTTTCCTTCTTCGGCACTGCCAATAGTCTTTCTTTTCTTGGGAGCTCTGTAACACCCAGTATCTTTCTTAACACTAAATTCCTTGAATCAAACGATCACCTGCATCTCGGCTTAAAAATGCTTTTTTTGTGTGAACAAAAGATGTGATCTTGACACACCCAAACGACAGGGACTTTTGAAAGAAAAAACAAAACCACATTTCTTTAAAAGCCTGTCCTTTTCAGAGCTGTGCTTATAGTTTTCTTCAGTCCCGCCTCATTTGTTTCAAAGACAGCCTACAAATATTTAATGTAAAGTACTTTTGAAGTGTTAAGGAATGAATAATATATTCCTCAAGTAAATACGAATATTAGTTTTGTAACAAATATATTAAATTACGAGATTTGTACTAAAAAGAGACATTATCAGACTAATAGAGAATACACAGTCTGTACTTCCCACTGCCCTTTCACCTGCTTCCAACACCACAAGGGACAGTTCACGCTGGTGGCTCTTTTACATGGGTTAGGTCAAGTATGTAAGTAGGGCAAAGGACGCTCATAAATATTGCAGAGGTATTTGAAAAGGGAAAGAGGATCCTGTTAAAATTTTGTTCTAGCTCCTCTCACAATGACTTTGGTGCAAATCCATAAATCTGGGGTTTTGACTTGGAGGGATGTGTATGTATTTCACCTCTAACTTCTATCAGAAGTTGTAGTGCTGAACATCTTCGAGGCGGGTGGAAAAGCCCAATTCTGCAAATGCTTCTGCACTTCCTTAACTACAACCCTGTGCAGTGACATACGTGCACTGGAGTTACTGAATAAGCTCAGACATGGACAGGACATGGTTAAGTTACCAAATCACCTTCCTTTAATACCAGAGAGGGGAAAAGCCGCAAGTTGCTAAAAAGATAAATATGCACGTAACACCTAAGCACATTCAGATGAAAATAAAGCCTCATGTAAAACAGCAATAGTAACAAAGAATTTTTTTTTAAAGGACTGAGCCCTTCTCACAAGTCCTAAACAGTAATCAAGAAGCCAGAAAGTTCTCTTTATTTTATTAAATTAATAAAATCTTTCCTGCATTCAAGTTCCACCTGAAATAAAAGGCGGCAAAAACCATTTTCACTGGTGGTATTACAGGTCAAACCTGTCACCTGTAAAGCTAATCCAGCTAAAATGACCCCCTGTCCTCCCCATTCGCAACTCCACCGTGGCTGCTGGCCGCGCAGCACGTTGCTGCGTGTGCTGTGGCAGGAGATTTCCGCAGGGCAACAGCCGTGCCATTTCCACAGAGCATTTACAAGCAAAGAAGCCTCTCTGTGAGGTATCATAAACAAACTCGTGACATGCCTTTATGATGCTGCCCCAGGGAATGCATTAAAAACACACAGCAGACCAACTCAGAATTGCTGGAACAGTTTGAGATAACCCTTGCCCTTGATGGTGCGGCCGCTCTTGCATCCTCTCCCCGTTCCTGCGCCGCTCTGCATCTCTGCAGACCTGTGCCGACAGCCTAAGCGCCAGAAAGAGGGGTGACCGCTGCAGAAAAAGTGCATTTTCCCTTCCAAGCACAGGTGTCTCAACACAGTACATGCCACCTGGCAAGCAAAAGGAGAGCTTGACGGTAGATGTACAAAATGGTTTCAATACAATTGGGTGCAGGAACCTTCTGTACTCCGCAGCCAGTTCTTGCAGCAGTGAAAAATAGCTGGAAAGCGGAAGACTCTAACAGAGCAGCAAATGTCATCACAGCAGCTTCTACAGGTGCTTCCCTGTTCTGTGTGATGAAGATATGGGCAATACCTTTGCCTTGGGGATTTAGATGGTGCGTCATACCAAAATGCACCGCAGTGTACAACCCAGTAAGTCAGCAGAACTGCTTTTCTTTCCTGTGCTTCCTCAAGCAAAGACAGTTTAAATGAACCCTGAATCACAGAATCACAGAATCGTTATGGTTGGAAAGGACCTCCAGGGTCATCAAGTCCAACCTTTCTCCTGGCATCTCT